>CAKMUF010000084.1:0-12065 GCA_928718305.1 Tetramorium bicarinatum | reverse complement strand
AGTCTGAGCACGGTGTTTCTGTTAGTAATCAAGAACATCACGATAACTCGACCCACAGATTACTCCGGTGATAGAATATAATAATAACGATACGTATTTCAGGTATATTCCAATTTTGTAGACAATTTTTAGATTTTGGACAGTTTTAAACGTATCGCGGCAATCGATCAATCGGTTGAGCTAACGTTTCATTTTCAGTTGTAACATGAATGAACTATTTTTTCACGCAGCTTCAAAAAATGACCAATGGCCAATAACGGCAAATGCGAAAATTACCGAAATAGAAATCGAGGAAATACAGGAGATAATTTATCACGAGACACAGAATTTAACGCCTCTTCAGAAAGACAACTTGTAATTCATAAAATAATTCTTAGTTTATATAAATATGAAATATAATTTTTGTGATAGTTATCGATTTAATATATAACACTCTATATAAAATTATATATCTGTAAGCTTATTATTTGTAAAATATGTAAATTACATGTGTTCAAAGTCTTTCCGAATTCTGATTCTATCAGATATATACAATATCGATCCAAAAATAAATGATAAAGAAAAATTATTTAAATTTGTAAAATACATAATTAGTATAATTATTGTAATAAAATTCTGATAATTTTAATTATATAATTTAAATTATAATAAATATATAATTAGATTGTTTTGTAATACAATGCTGCAGTTCGATATGACTTTTAACATGTTTGAATCGATATCTCATCGATGATCTCATGAACGAAAAGAACGGGCGACATTCGGCAATCCTCGGCAGCGGAGACAATTCGATTTTCTATACATGTTTTTAATAAAATTATAAACAAATAAATTTCGGAGAGCTTGTGGCTATAGCAATTCTTTGTATACATAACCGATTGTATACCGATTGTCCACCGATTGTATACAACATCAATATATAAAACGCGGTGAAATAGTAAAAATAGTACATTACAGTACTATTATATTTTAATAACATATTTAAAAGATAATATATTTAAAATATTTAAAAGACTGATAAACTCTTATGGACGATCACATGACTATTAAAATTTAAATTGTTAACTTATAATGTAATATTAATTTTATGATTTATTATTATCCCATTGTTTCATAAATCTACATATTCAGGATCCAAAAATATTTAATTTTAATTTAAAACTGTGTTAAAAACTAATTATTTAAATATGTTAACAATAAAAAAATTTATAGCGTTTTCGATTTATCCGACTCGACCCGACTCCGAATCGGGTCAAGTCAGATCATAAGTTCGATTGTATGTACGTAGCAGACGACTCTAAATCGAACTTATATAACTCGGAGTCGGGTCGAGTCGGTAAATCGAAAACGCTAAAGTCTGATCTTTTTAGCTAAACTGGCTGTACTGACTGCGACTGCGTTGAGTAACTTCCTGTCAGGCTAGCGTCCTATGGCATGTATTTCTCGCGTAACCAATCACATAACATTTTATGTTATTTATTTCTCGAATAATGCTTTTGATTGGTTACGCGGGAAATAAATTCCATGGGACGCCAGGCTTAAAGTCGTAAAAATTCAGCGTATGTTTGTCTCACAGTTTTTGTAGAATTGTAAAAATTATTTAGATATTTTTTGCGTGCCTATACGCGCTCGCCGCCGACCGACATGAGCCGCCGCAGGCGAGCTGTGACGTCACAGTGCCGTACATGATATATACGTCGGCGCGCCACTGGCCGCCTCGAGCCGCCGCAGGCGCGCTGTGACGTCACAGCGCCGTACTGGTATATATGCCGGCGCGCCGCTGGCCGCTTCGAGCCGCCGTAGAGTGTCAGCGGTAGGCAGCATGGCCGGCCGCGCTCTCGGCACGACAGAACTGTTGCGTACGTACCACTGCGTACCAAGCGTTCCGAGCGTTGACCGACCGTAGAGCACGCAGGTAGCGGCTAGTTTCGTGTACCGAAATACGATCATATCGTACAAAAATAAAATACAAAATAAAATATCCCCTCCCATGGGTACGACCTTGACGTGGTGGGAGGGCTCAGTACCCTTCGGGGGAAGCTAACGTACCCTTCCTAATTTCCCTCGGTGTACGTAACGGGTATACCTGCGAAGACGCGTGCGCGTACTTAGTACCGCTGTAACGTATCTTCGATGTGTGATAACTCTGCCGCGCGCCCGCTCCTCCTTTCCCGACGGTGTACGTAACGGGTATACCTGCGAAGACGCGTGCGCGTACTTAGTACCGCTGCAACGTATCTTCGATGTGTGATAACTCTGCCGCGCGCCCGCTCCTCCTTTCCCGGCGGTGTACGTAACGGGTATACCTGCGAAGACGCGTGCGCGTACTTAGTACCGCTGTAACGTATCTTCGATGTGTGATAACTCTGCCGCGCGCCCGCTCCTCCTTTCCCGGCGGTGTACGTAACGGGTATACCTGCGAAGACGCGTGCGCGTACTTAGTACCGCTGTAACGTATCTTCGATGTGTGATAACTCTGCCGCGCGCCCGCTCCTCCTTTCCCGGCGGTGTACGTAACGGGTATACCTGCGAAGACGCGTGCGCGTACTTAGTACCGCTGTAACGTATCTTCGACGTGTGATAACTCTGCCGCGCGCCCGCTCCTCCTTTCCCGCGGTGTACGTAACGGGTATACCTGCGAAGACGCGTGCGCGTACTTAGTACCGCTGTAACGTATCTTCGATGTGTGATAACTCCGCCGCGCGCCCGCTCCTCCTTTCCCGACGGTGTACGTAACGGGTATACCTGCGAAGACGCGTGCGCGTACTTAGTACCGCTGCAACGTATCTTCGATGTGTGATAACTCCGCCGCGCGCCCGCTCCTCCTTTCCCGACGGTGTACGTAACGGGTATACCTGCGAAGACGCGTGCGCGTACTTAGTACCGCTGTAACGTATCTTCGATGTGTGATAACTCCGCCGCGCGCCCGCTCCTCCTTTCCCGACGGTGTACGTAACGGGTATACCTGCGAAGACGCGTGCGCGTACTTAGTACCGCTGTAACGTATCTTCGATGTGTGATAACTCCGCCGCGCGCCCGCTCCTCCTTCCCCTCCAAGTGGATTAGGCCTACTGGGGAAACCACTTTAAAAAAAACGCATTAACAATAGTACCTCATGGGTAATGTGGAAATCTATTGACGAGAAAATACAACAATGCTCTAGGACATTTCTGTAATAATTAATGAATCTGACAATAATTAAATGTCAGATAAAATTAAATGATAGAATAAGATTTATCACGTTAATGCACAGAATATCATAAAAATTATTAAAAGAAATTATTTGAATGAGAGGTTAGGTGAGAATGAATGAATTCTCGGCATCGAAAACCTCTGCAAAGTCGGCAAGTCGGCAAATTAGTCATTATATTATAATAATAGTCAAAAGAAAGTCATAAACCGTATGCCAATCAAAGTGCAGTTTTTACGAAAAAGTGACAATTTTATTGGCTACACGTTTCTCGGAACTAGAACTCGGACAGAGTTCTCGGATCATGGACACAAAATTTAAATCAAACTTATGATCTGACTCGACCCGACTCGGAGTCGGGTCGAGTCGGTAAATCGAAAACGCTATAAGTTAGAACGAGAGAAAGTATGTTTGTTTCATTTCAATTTATTGCACTAGTGCAGCAGTGCAGCGAAAAAGAACAGGTCTAGACATATATGTTGTGAGATTGTTGGCGAACATAATCGAACACTGACGGAATTAGCCGAAGTTCATGTACTCTCCTCTTACCGCAAATTTCAGATGCTCCTCTCATAAAGCTCTGTCTATTTATTCATATGTCTATGGCTGAACGCAACTTGTTTTTGCGTAAAAAATTTTTCCAGTCACGATGCATAAATTTAGCAAGACACGATGCGCCAAACGAAAAGCATGACCCTGAGTTCCGGAAGTGCCAGTGCATCGATGAGCCCAGACCACTTCCGATAAGCGACAAAATGGAGGATCCTCCTTCGAGAGTGTTCGAGAGCTCTCTACACAAGTGACAGATTGTTTTTGCTGTTTTTCATTCCCATCAATTTGTTGATCAATTGGTGTGCGTGATTGAGTGGGTTAAGTGCAATTGGAGCAACGTGATTGACTATTTTTATAGAAACTTTTGAGGTGTTTATTCATAACGCGTGATTTGATAATCACTTGGTGAAGAGTACCTTCGAAATGCTTATCGATTGATTCAACGTCTTCGTGGAAAGTTTTGATATTGCCATTTATTGTCGAAAGTCCTTTTCCTTCTTTCATTCAAAAATCAGGAGTGTTTAAAGCGCTGACGTGCCTGCAGTCGTAATTGATCCTAATCGAGCTGTATTGAAGATAAATATATTCGCGCTGATATAAAACATATGATACTTTCGTAAAATCGTAAGTTTGCGATTTTCTTTTAGCTTGCAGTTTTCGCAGGTGCCAGTAAAATGGATTTCGGCACGATAATCTCCGTTGCACAGAAAAACGAGACGAAGAAACAGGTTGGTTCATTTTGTTGATATAAATATATGTATATTTTATTTACAATCGGACTGTCGGAAGTATGCAGTCAGGCAACGACCAGTTTAGGTTAGAAGTCTTTTCGCCCAGATCTTCAACCTTTAAACCATCCTCACTGAAAGATACGTTGTTTATTTTTCAACAGACCATTCCGTGTTATCAAACGAAATTCACGCCACCGAAAAAGCAGTCTAAACAATCCAGAACCCTTTCTGAGAATATCAAGAAATATAAGGCTCGGAGAGAAGAGGAAGAGAGACAGAAAGCTCTAGAGGAAAGAAGGAAAAAAGAAGTAAGTTTATAAAAAAAGAAGCACACAAGATTGTCTGTATACTAATTAATAATTTAATTAAATTTTGTATAATTATCAATATAAATGATCACAGATACAACAATGAGGCAGATATTTTAAGTTCTAGTTAAATTTTTTTTTACATAAATGTTTTTAAATTTATATACATATTTTTTAATTGTTTATCTTAATAACATTTCTTGGTTTGCAATTTATTTTCTTTGGAAAATTTTTGTATCTATCCATATTTTCAAGAATTTCTTATGGAAACGTATCTAGGGATATCTTATATATTTTTTAAGAAATTTAGCTTCACACGCATACAGAACTATATTGTAGTTGAATGAATATAATATTTTTAATGATAAAGCGTAACAATTAAAGAATTATATAGTTTAAATTTTATTTTATTGAGAGATAACTTTGAAATGTTATTTTTTTTAAAGAAAAGGAGATGTAAACAAGATTGTAAGATTTATATTTCTTTTTTTAATATTATTTAGTTAAGATCATTTTTTGTTATTTAATGTTTTTAAATAAATTTTTGTACAACAAGATATTTCTATAATTTTATGAGTTCCCTAAAATTTCATACTATTTTTTAAATTTTATAATATCTCAAAAAGAAACATTGTTTTGTTTTGTACACATTTTTTCAATTGATGCACTTAAGTCCTTTTTTCGAAAACATTATTTATCAAGTATTATCAGTATCTAATCAATCTAATTAATTATTACTTGTACTTGATTTTTTCAGAATCTTTTATCTTTACGAGATCAAAAGACTCAGAATCGAATAAATAAACACTTGAAAGTGTGTAAAGCAGCAAATAAATCAGTGATCGAGGATGCCATTGATAATGAAAATACAGCTATTACCATCGCAGGTAATACCAAGCGAGTTTACATATGTATAATATATTTTTTTTCCAAGCATTGAATAAGGTTTGTTACATTTTTATTCTACGTCTAAGTTATGTTATTGAAAAAGGGGAGTAACAAATTCAGAATAAAATGTAAAAATAAAGTTCCAAATGAGAATACCAAGGTACTTTTATTTGTTTACAATTATATTTTTTCTTTTAAAAATATATTTAAAAAATTATACAATGCTGTTAAATATCAAGATGGTATTATTAAATACTATAACAGCGAAACAAGAACTATAATGAAGTATAAGACAACAAACTGATGAGAGTTATGCATTAGATAATTTATTATTATACATAAAACTTGAATTATAATATCATTGATTAGTAGAAAAATTTATCCATAATGGGCAATATTTTTGCCCACAGGTTGTAATATATACAAGCAATACAATACATTATTTATCCGTCATCCCAAATCGAGGCAGAACAATTTCACAGTGGATTTTCACGGCGTTGGATGCTTTAAGGTCAGCCTAAAGTAATATAATCCTGAAGTAATCTAGATGATTCATAAAGTCTGTGCTAAAAACTATTCTCGGTCTTTATAATATCCGTCAATTTTGTTCGAAGTGATATGGAGTGTCCTGACTTTATTTATATTTATCATATTAATGTAAGCCATATATGCATGTAGTTTTATTATCATACTTTTCTCCTCTGCAAGATTATTTTTAATGTGCATTTATTTTATAAATTTTTTCGTAATTCTATCAAATTATTTATACATTCATACGTACTATTTTTTTATATATTAAATATTATCTGAATGATATTAAATGATATTAAATATATTAAGCAATGTAATAATTATAATAAAGTAAAAGACTGGCATATTTAGCTTATATATAGTATGGATTATATCATAATGTTGCTCTATATTTTTTACAACCATTTTTTTAACTGTTGTTTTCTTATGTTATTTATTCATATTTTTCTTTTATACTTCTTGATACTTTAGTTAGTATTGAAATCTTTCTTGTCTATAAAATCAATTTTTATGCTTGGTATTTGGAACTTTATTTTTATATATTTGTAAAATAATATTACTGATTACTGATTGAGATATAGCCATAAAATATATCTTTGTAACTTACATTAATTATATGAGTTAGTTATAAAAGTATTATCACTATAGGGCCATCTCAACCTGATGAAGATGATTATGGATATGAATCTCAAACAGCATCTGCATTGTACAATCAATTTATGAGTAAATATAACAGTTTACCTCCAGAAAAACCCATTTTTAGTCCTAACGGACCAAGAACGGTGAAGGATATTGCATCTACAAAGGTATATTCTTTCTAAACAATTGAAGAAAAATGTGTTGATTAAATTATGTATCATAAATGTAATTGAAATATGAGTTTCCGTGAAACGGATTATTATCGTTCACTGACTGCTCTTGCAGGGGGCCACGCTCCGTTTGAATTGCAAAATATTATAAGAAAGAATGCAACCAACAAAATCATGCGCAATATTTCCGAATTTTTTTAGTAGATTTCTCAATTTTGTGATAATATTAAAGATAATTAGAAGTAGATTACAAATATATATGATTAAAATATTATTTTGTGTTATAGGACAGAGTAAAACAAGCTTTGAAACAACAGCAACTCGAAGAAAGTAGCGGACATAGAAAAAAGAGAAAATCGTCTGCTTTGAATGTAAAAGAAGCTGAAGTCGATGAAAAAGCGGAAAAAACCGATAAAGAAGTTAAAGACAAAGTCAAAGAAGACAAAGATGAAAAGTCCAAAGTTAAGAGAAAATCACTGCCACCACCTATGGGTTTTGCGGAACTTTTAAAACTTGCTGCAGTAAAGCAACATGAACCTGTAGTTATAGAAGTTAAACCAAAGATCGAAAATGAACGACCTATGACAAAGCGTCAAAAAATGGAATACGTACAGGAAAAAGAAAGAAAGGAACAACGTGAGAAGAAAGATTTGGAAGCAAATAAAAAAACAAATGTTGCATCTAACAAACCCGATAAAACGCAATTGAACAAGATTCCCAAGGCTAGTGAAAAGTCTGTAATCTCAAATTCAACGTCGAATAAAAGTACTTTCAAAGTTACAACAACTATTTCTAAACAAGTTACTGATAAATCTAATATTGAAAAATCAGATTCAAAGAGTTCACCCAAGAATGAATTACTACAAGAACGAAAGAAATTAGAAGCTGAGAGAAAACAACTGGAAGAAATACGACGCTCTCTCGAGGAAGAAAAGAGGAAGTTAGCGCAAAGTAAAAGTAAAATGGAAAACGTGAAATCTCAGCTCTCTAATAAATTAAATCCGACTAAATCTATAAATAAGCAAGTATCATCCAAAGATATCAAGCCGCGACAATTCCCACCTTCGGATGTAAAGTTCCCATTAGCTAATACTAAATCAAAACAGTTTCCACCATCCGATGTTGGGCCCTTGAAATCAAAACCAGTTGTCAAGAAAGCATCTAATAAAAGTAAGTTCACTTATAATATGCGATACATTGAAAGAACTTTGTTAAAAATTAAATAATTAATCACTTGAAATATATTTTATTTTGCAGGACGTATCTATGATGAGGAAGACGATGAGGAAGATTTGGCTGATTTCATAGATGATGGACCAGAAGATCTTGAAGAAGACTACAGTAAGCATATAAGTGAAATATTTGGCTATGATAAGACTAAATATAAAAATATGGATGATGAAGATGACACTCGTATGGAAAGTAATTTTGCGCAACAACTGAAAGAAGAATACATATCTTCAAAAATAGGTATTTATCTTGAGTATTTTATAAGATATGTATTAATAACATGAATAACTTGTTAATTTTAACATTAAACATTTGTAGGACTTATGGAAGATTTAGAAGATATGCGTAACGAAGCATTAGAGAAAAAGAGAAAAGCCATTTTGAAGAATAAGACCAAAAAATAATATAAGTTATTTTACCTTTGTACATATTTCATTTTTTGGGATAACTGATTAATATTTATTGGGATATAAATAATTAAGTTGCAAGAATGTATATAAAAGCGTTAATTTTATTCATATTTGATAGAACTTTATCCGATATAAAGAACGTTTTTACATTTTCTTGTCTTTTAATCTATAAAAATTATATTTTACGTATCACTTGATTTGAAAGAAAGGTTATTGTATATTATATATTTTAAATGAAGTTAAAAAGAATATAAAACATTAAAAAGAGCATAATAAGGAATTCTCATAATAATGAGCTTAGAACGGTTTTTCTTTAATGAATATTTTAAAATGAAGCAGAAGTACTGCAATCAAAATATATTTGCTGTAATTGGTTTCTTTCCAACAACCAATCATAATCCCAATCGTAACCCCTAGTGTGATTTAAACCTAATGGCTCCTGCATACAGAACGCGGCAACGCGGTAGCCAATCACCGTAACTTCCGCTGCGTCTTGTATTACTAGAAAAGCAAAACGTGATTGGCCACCGCGTTGCCACTTTATCGTTTTGAGATGAGGGAAAAATCGGTCGGCAGCCATATTGGTTGATATTTTAAGTTGATAGCGGTTCGAGATACAGGCCTAGTTTACACCGTATGAGTTTAGTACGCATTTTTCTGTTCATTAGCATTCACCACGTTCACAATTAGTTCATCGACAGATATCACCGGACCTTTGGACTTTTGAGTAGGCATACAGGTATTATTCTTGTTGAAAAATATATTCTGGCGACTTTGCACATAAAAGATCTATTAAACCTCCTGAACATCGACGTGTTACGTCTGCATCATCTACTTTCCTTGAAAGTCCCTGATCAGTACTCATTTCACTATAGAGCTGCGTTTGATATGTTCTGAGGCTGCATATTATCGATAGTTCATTCTTATATTTAAGATCATCTTAAATATAGCCTTAAGATGTAAATCAATCACAGAATTGGATTAACATCTTGAAATACGAATGGTCTATTATGAATATCAGTCTAAGGCTGGTATTCATAGTCAATTCTTATATTTAAGATCTTAAGACTGTACTTAAAATTATCTTAAATATAACAACTGACTATGGCTAGTATTCATAGTCCGTTCTTATTTCAAGACAGTCTTAAGCAATATCTTAAGATGCTAATACGGCTCTATGATTGATTCACAACATATTAAATCATCACTTAAGATAATCTTAAATATAAGAACTGACTATGAATACCAGCATCAGACTTCTCTCGAAAGTATTTACTTCATCTGTTTTACCTTTTAGTTTTGTGTTGATTGCCACGCTATACAGTTCAATGATGGTTGAAGAAAAATCAATAGCGACCACCACTAAATCAATTTCTAACTTTTCTAGTGAGTTCTATATTAACTTGCAAAATTCATCAACACATCCAGATTTAATAATTTCAGACAAGCTTACATTATTTCAGATAAAAACAAAAAGATGACTGAAGCATATAAGAACTGGACACTTGATCATTTTCATCTCAAAATGAATGAATTTATTCAATTGGACTGTTTGATATCTACATTGAATACTATTCGTTGGGGGGGGGGGGGGTTGGAAAACCGGAGCCAGAAATAATAGTCTTTCAAGATTGAGGAACCTTTGTTTGAATCGCGAGTCTCTTGTTAACCCGACAACTCGATTTTCCGGATGAGGATATTTTTGTTAATATCAGTAAAAGTCGAATTGCTAACTGGTTGAATCATTATATTGATAATCATTTCATTGGAGATACCTCTCGATGAGCAATATATTGTCGATGGTAACATTGCTAATAAGGCTTTAATTTATTATCAGACCATACAGAAAATAATTGATTCACTGGGAAAAAAATTCGTTGACTTGAAAATGTATGGTATCTTCAACCGCCGAACATTTGAAGAATATTATAACTTGGATTGGTACTAGTTTAACTTTATATTTTCTTTTAATCAGCTTTTGTATTAGTGTTCAGCAATTTGCGAAACATGTCTATTGCATTTTCAACATTGGGTGCAGCTAAAAGCACGATTGCTCATTGATCCGCTAAGTAGCAATTGAAAGTGTTTAGTTAGATTCAAAGTTAAAGACCCATCACATTCTATTACTATTTAGCAACTCATTGAGTGATCGTGCTTTTGGATGTACTCAATAACTACTTTGGTCTCGGCTAAAATGAAGGAGCTAAATACATTTGTGTTTAAACAGTTTCTTCGTAACTAAATATTTATATTTAGGTTTTATTAATAATTCTGATTTAAGTTCTGTTGTTTTTTCACGGAGTTTTTTTCCGTTTCATTATTATAAGATTTTATATTTTTGTTTCGTGAGCGTTTCTTGAGTGACGCTGCTACTAAAATAGCACATTCAGGTATATAGTTAAGGTACAAAGATTAAGGAATTAGGTTACAAGCGTTAAGCGGGGAGCACAGACTTTTGCATAACGCATAATACATAAAGCATAAGGAGATCAACCAATCAAAGTTCTCCATTTCTCTCTCCAGATAGGAAATAAAGAACTCTGATTGGTTAATTTCCTTATGCGTTATGCAAAAGTCTGTGTCGCGGCCTTTATAATTTATAAATTTAATGTATGAGCTTTATTTTGACTTGACATTTCGTTCAGTGTGATGTTTGTTATGATGACTAAAATTTCCTTTTGATCATATTTTTATTTTTTTTATATATTTTTGTTTTTTACATTATTGTATAACAGGCTTGTAAATTACGAATACTTCGAAGTGCGTTGTGAACAATTGTTTATTTAGATTTTTTTGTAACAAGTTGAAATATTAAAATCTCTTTAAAAATTAAAAATCTCATGGTTTTATTTGATTCTTAAAACTTGATAAAAGTTCATTAATATTGCTATTATTTTTTTTTAGTTTATATCATGAATCTTAAGGCTATTCTACAATTGCGCAGCGTTTAGAACGCACCTGATTATTTTCAGACAAGCGAGACGTTGATTGGCTACCGCAGTATTCTCTAGCCAACTTCCGCCGCGCGACAAATGTTGCTGCATCCCGTCGTTCTATGTGCAGGAGCCATTACGCTCCTTTCAGATATTTCTTTGTCGCGTGGATATTTTATTCGTATGTGTAGATTTAACAAGACATTCCTGATTGTGAATGCGCGGTTTTCTCGCTAACCTTGACGAAAATGCGCGGGTAGTTGTCGAGACTGCAGTTGAACTTGTAAACGGCCGATTGTAAGACGATAAATTGTGAAATGATCGTCGTACGACTATCGTGCCGATAATTGAACTTTAATTCATGCGTTCCGCTCCTTTTTTTACTTCAACTAATTGCAATCGGTTCGTGCATTGCGATCATGGCGTGGAAGGTATGATTTTGTTGTTTGATCTTGAAAAATGCCGATTAATATCACTAGCTTT
>CAKMUF010000078.1:0-12172 GCA_928718305.1 Tetramorium bicarinatum | reverse complement strand
TCCATATTGTCCACGTCTTCCCTTAGGCGCGCCTCTTCCTGTCTAGCCGCTCTTAGTTGCGCTGTCAGCTCCGCATTGGTCCTTTCCAGGTGCTCTACGTCACCCATGGCCTCTGCCCTTTCGGCGAGCATGCTGATCCCCGCCTTTGCTCTTCTTATTCTCCACTTCATGTCGCCCGAAACCTCGCCCTTCAGGTTTCTGCTCTTCCCCCGCATGGTATCGATATCGCTAAGCCACTCCATGACCGTCTCAGCGATCCCCCGCGCCGATTTTACCGCTAGGTCGTCGTCGCTGATACCGGGAGTCCCCACGAGCTTTCCTCTCCCTTTCTGGGATGAGCCCCCCGCCGAGACATTCAAACGTACCCCGCTTACATTAGGGCTGACGAGCCTTCTCCTAATGTTATTTCGCGGCGTGCCCCTAACCTCGTCCGAGGAGTCGCTATCTATCTCAACTACTCGGTCCTCCGGCGAGTTCCTCTTTCTCTTAGTCGTCCAGAGAGCACTGGGGGTGAAGAAATTCCCCCCACCCGGGGTAGAAGTGTTCCCCCCCTCGCCATTGTTCGCGGCCGGCCACTCGATCCCATCCATCGGATAGCTCCGCGTTCCCACATCCTCATCGACGGACGCATATTCGGTGGAGGGGCCCGTCGGCAACCCCTCCACTAGCCCTTCGCTTGATAACGACAGGGAGGCGCCAGGGACAGTAGCGCCTCCGTGCCGGCTGGAGATCCGACCCCCAATACTCTTTTCGTTATTCTGTGACATGTTCCATAAGAATGATTTGGTGTCGGTGTTTTCTCACCGGATTTGTTGATGGTGTTTTCTCACCAGAGTCCCGTGCTGGCGGCCTCGGCGACGTACACGCTCAAGCCCGGGACTCACCTCTTAGTTCCGCACCGGTCGCCTAATGTAGATGGTAAACAATGGTTTGATGACGGTGTTTTCTCACCGGATTTTGTGACGGTGTTTACTCACCGGCCATTTCGGCTACTCATGATAACCCGCGCACCGGATCCCCCCAGCTCCGATCGTATCCGGGGTACGGTCTCCACTATCGGCTCAGTGCTCAACATCTTACTTCGAGCGCGTCAAGTCGCGAGACGCTTCCGGTCCCAAAGTGCGGCCGATCCCCGCACCAGTCAAACTCTCTAGGTCGCAACCGAATTCCCAGTCCCCCGCAGTAACGCTCGCAGCACCGAACCGGCCCACCAATCCGCCAGCACACAGGCCGAACCGTGAACACGCCGGGCCCAGAGCGCATCGGTCCCCGAAACGCATCAGATCCAGGCGCATCGGTCCTAGAGCGCAATCAGTTCTCAAAACGCGGTAAGGCAAAAGTGCGCGCGGGCACTCCCGCGGGTTGGCTGTTCCACCAGCACGCATTTCCATGAATTATCTCTACCCTGCGCGGCAGGGCCGGCCCGAGAAGTCCGCCGAAATACCGAAAGTCGCTTCCGCTCTCGCGCACCCGAAACGCACTCGCCGCCGCACCCGACCTCCGACAACATCCCACTAGGGCACCTTCGCATCACCATTTCCACCGACGCGCACGCCTCCGCCTTCATCAAGAGATCACCCATCTATCCAGCTCACTAATCAACTGCAACTAGCAGCCAGCCAATAATGGAACGATAACAATGCACGACCATCCAGCTCCCCGAATGCGCAACAACTTACTCTGTATAGTATCGTACGCCGTAAATATCACCCATAAAGACAGCTTAATTATTGAAACAAGCGTCTCGCAACAAAGACGAATAAGTTATTAAACCGTCTAGCGCAATTTCCCCGCTCCTAAATATTATAATTGTAATTCGCCCGTAGATAATGATCAATATCATTCCTAGCGTGTATAAGGCCCCAGAGCGCCGCAGATTCCGGAACGCAGTCACCCTCACGTGTGGACTCGGCTTTAAGAAATAAGAGACAGAAGAGACGCGCGCAAGCGCACCGGCGGGCCGACCACACCGAGCGGGGCCCACTATCCCCCGCCGCTACAGCGCGCGTCAGCGAATCCATCCATGCGCATCAACCCTGCATCCCGTCATGCGTAGTCGCCTTTAAACTAGGCGGCCCGAATGCCAGCAATCGAACGCGGGCCACAGGCTCTGGTATAGCCCACTGACACAATCCCAGAACAAGCGCGCTCGTACAGCAGAGTAGTCCAAACCCCCGCATTCTACGTGTCAAGTCCCACTGAAAACCCGCCATGGGAATCAAAGAGCGGAGAATCCCCACCAAGAGACCCTCCCATTGGCCGGGCGCCCACGCCCGACCCCCATGCGGACCCGGCATAAGGAAAACGCGCCCGGGCGCTCAGGCAGGTTGGCAGCATCGGACGGGCCTACCAACCCGCCGCGCGCTCACCACACCGCCAGGCTCCCGTAATCGCGACGACCCCGATCAGTCCACCCAACACGTGGCCCGGACCGCCCAAGGCCGAGTCACCGCCCCGCGCGTACTCATTCCCAAACTATCCGCACGCGCCGCCCGTCGCACCGAAATTTTCCCGCCCAACGGACTCCGAGGGACATGCCAACACCACGAGCCATAGGCATGGCACCCCTCCCGTTCCCCCCCCCATCATCACCGCTGCCACCGTTCGCGCACGTCTCTCTCCGCAGGCGCCAACGACCACGAGACCGATCGACCAAGTACAAGGGAAAGAGGACGGGAGAGTGCAATGGAAGGGCTGCGAGCAGCCCTTCCGTCACGGGCGGGGAACCCAACGTCCCCCTCATTGCCTTGTATAAAAAATAACAATGAGGTGCGACGAAGGGGAGACGAGTCTCCACTTCCCCCTAATCGGCGCCGTGCCGCCGGATTTGAAGTCGGAGTTTTCTCTCCTACTGGTGTGTGGACGTACTCCTCCGGGGTCACCAGCCCCCGCGGCTGCCGTAGTGCAATGGCCGTCCAGAGACGGCCGCAGTGCAATGGGCTTACAACCGTTTTACTGTTATCGACGCGAAAAACCGCGAAGCGCCCGAGAGAGAGAACGGCAGCCCGCGATCCCCCCCACCCGAGAGCCGCGATTTCCCCGCTTCTTACTCTTATATTGACACAGATCCACGCGGACAAGGACAACCTCGTGACCCGGAGGCCCGCGGCGACTCCCAATTTCAGCCACCGCCCCCTCCAGTCACTCCCTCCCACACAGGACAAAAACAAAGGGACATTGAAATAAATAATGATGCATTTCTCTCGCAAACATCTTTATTTTGGCCTCCGCCTCGATCAGCGGTACCGCACGCACCCAGCGGCCCGCGAGCGCCATCCACGCCTCCGGGAACTCCTCAAGGGCCAGCCAGCCTCTCCGCTAGAACACCCACCCCATAGCATCCCGAAATAACATAAAAACATTTAGACATAAAACGTAAGATAATCATAATAATATTATGTGACTCAAAAACGGCACCGGCGTCTCCGCCACGCGCCGCCGCATCCGGTCCACCCCCACTGCTGCCTGAAAATTTTTCATCACACGTCTCATTTCACCGACCTTGGGAGTCCCGGGGAGAACGGCGGCGCCGTCTCCCCGGGGCCCCCCCCGCCGCACATGCGTCCAGGCACATCCCTCGCCGGCCTCCACTCACACCCGGCAGCCGTCAAACGCCCGCAAAAGGGCCACCCACAGCGCCCGCACCCGCCACCGGACCAGGAAGCGCTGCCACACCGTCCGCCAGAGGCACGCGTCCACAGGAGGCACCCCCGCCGACGACGGCGACCGCCGAGCCACCCGGCACCATCAGCCAGGAAACAGTCACACCGAGACACAGAACACGGATCACGAGCCACGGCCACGCAGCCGGGAGTCACCGTCGGTCCACAGATCGCGGGCCACGAGGCAACCCAACCTCGCGGCATCACTCCCGCTTCACCCCGACATGTCCCCGCCAGTAATAATGGTTCCGGGCCGCCCCCGCGCACCCGGGGGGAAACGTTCCCCGGCGAAGGCGACCCCGCACAGCCGGGCACTCTCCCGGCAACACAAGATCGCGCGAAGCGCCACACCGAGTCCCGCCGGCATGACCGCGCACGAGCACCTCACGGACGATCACAAACGAACGAGCGAACGAAAACGAACGAACAAACGAACAAACCGGCGCGCCGCGAAAAAGAACGCACCAACCGTCTCGCGCGGGAAAGCACAGCCGCGCACCACCAATCCGACGTGCCCACGCCGAGCCGCGTGTTAGCCTAAACCCCACGGCCCGGCGCGAGCCCGATCACGGTAGCGCCCCAGGAGGCGCAGCCGACGACGATGACGACCCTCGCCGCCGGCGGCCGCCGCACCGCCAGTCACAGTCACAGAACGCACGAACACGCGGAGCACCCGTGGGCGAGAAGACGCCGCCAGTCCGCGGGCCCGCGGGGTCACGAGGCATCCCAGCCCCGCCGCGCCGCGCCCGCCCCATCCGTTCGCATCCCCGGTGCCCGAGGCAATCCGAGGACGCCTCTACGCACCCGGGGGGAGTCCTTCCCGGCGAAGACGATCCCACGCGACACGTCGCACTCCCGGCACCACAAAACGCGCCCAACGGTCCAGCATGCTCCGGCCCGGCGCGACTCCCTAACCTCCAAAGCCGGCCCTCCTGCTTCACGCTCTCCCAACGCCGTCCCCGCCAAATCCCCATGCCGCCTCCACGCACGGTCGCTCCCCAGTGCTCCCCGGTCATCCTGGTCGATGTTCGGACCCTCGAGGACGCTACCACTCGCGAAAACCACCGATTTTTCCGGGAGCACCACGCGACACGTCCGCAAGCGGCCGCCGCCATCTTGCGTCCCCGAGGGGAACAACTTTCTCTCAGACACCAACCTTCTCCGACCAACCCCCTCGATGCTACAGCCCGGGGGGTTTGAAATCGCTATAATTTGGAGGGGGGGTGGAATTTTCAAACGGGACCTGCACCAGAATTCGAATCACGAAAAGTGACTCGCGATCCGATGAAAAAAAAATTTTCGACAAAGTAGGATATACCCAGTAACCTAACCCAGACCTATCCCTGATTTAATCAATCAGACAATTAGACTTAGCCAAATTTAACCAAATCTAATGCCATAAGAAAAAAAAAGAGAAATTGCAGAAATTGTAATTGAGAAATTGCAAGAAATTGAAAAAGATTTAAAAGAAATGTTATTCCCGAACCAACCTTGAATCAAATATCAAAATTTAAAAAAAATGAAAGAAATTGAGAGGAAAAAAGAACAAATTGAAAAAAAAAATGTGGATATTCTAATTGAAAAATTGCGAGAAATTGAAAGTAATTTTTAAAAAATTAATTAAAATAAAAGTAAATTGAAAAAATTGAAAGAAATTTCGAGAAATTGAAAGACATTTAAAAAATTTCGAGAAATTCAAAAAAGGATTGTCTCAAATTGCCAGTAATTGATAGAAATTGGAAAAAAATAGCGTAAAATATAAAGAAAAAAATTTATAGAAACTGAATGAAATTGAAAACAATAGAAAAAATTAAAAGAAAATTCAAGAAATTGAAAGAAATTGGAAGAAACTGAAAGAAATTGATAGAAACTAAATGAAACTAAAAAAAATTGAAAAAAAAATTTAAAGAAATTAAGAAACTGACAAAAAAAACAATAAAAAACTAAAAGAAACTTAATGAAATTGCAAGAATTTAAAAGAAATTACTAGAAATTACATAAAATTGAGAGTTTGAAAATTGCGAGAAATTAGGAGAAATTGAAAGAATTTCTGAGAAAATTAAGTATATTGCGAAAGACTTAAAGAAAATGCATAAAATTTAGAGAAACTTCGACAAATTTAAGGAAATTCCGAGAAATTTAAAGAAACTGCTAGAAATTTAAAGAAACTTAGAGAAATTTAAAGAAACTCCGAAAATTTTAAAAAATTCTGAGAAATAAAGAAATTCCAAGAAATTTAAAGAAATTCCGAGAAATTGCGAAAAATTACGTAAAATTGTGAGAAATTGAAAAAAATTGCGAGAAATTGAGAAAAGTTCTGAAAAATTTAAAAAGATTGCGAAAATTGTTAAGAGATTGCAAAAACTGTTTAGAGATTGCGAAAAATTCATTTAAATCCCAAATCTAAAAGAAGTCAGCATGCAGAAAACTGGGAGAGCACGAAAAATTCATTTGAATCGCAAATCTAAAAGAAGTCAGCATGCAGAGGACTGGGAGAGCACGAAAAATTCATTTGAATCACAAATCTAAAAGAAGCCAGCATTTACATTGATCCATTGATACTTGAGACTCGCCGCTCTTTTCGTCGACTGTTTCTATTCACTAATAATTTATGAAAATTATTTTATTGAGTAATTTAATTCTTTTTACTATCATTGCGAATTTTAATTAAAACCGTTGTCATATTGTCATCACGATTTTCTTTGTTACTCTCGCATCCGGTTTCTTTGTTTAAAATACGTTATTCATTAATAATTCTCGAATTTCTTTTTATAATACGATTTTATTTAAATTTAACATAATATTCTGCTAAAAATTAAACAGAACAATTGATTTTTCAACAATCGCTGAGAGATTCAGTCGAAACGATATCCGTGCAGTTTTTACATTGGGCCTTGATACGTAAGACACGCTGTTCTTTTCGTCGAACGTTTCTATTACCTAATAATTTATAAAAATTATTTTATTGTGAAATTCAATTCTTTTAATATCATTGCGAATTTAAATTAAAACCCTTGTCATATTTTGTTCACGATTTTCTTTGTTACACTCGCATCCGGTTTCTTTGTTTAAAATATGTTATTTATTAATATTTCTTAAATTTCGCTTTACAATTTTATTTATATTTTACATAATATTTTTTTAGAAATTTAGCAGAACGATTGATTTTAAAATCGCTGAAAAATTCAGTCGAAATGATACGTTTGTAATTTTTACATTGGTCATTGATACGTGAAACTCACCGCTTTTTTCGTCGACAGTTTCTATTATCTAATAATTTATAAAAATTATTTTATTGTGAAATTCAATACTTTTATTATCATTGCGAATTTAAATTAAAACCGTTGTCATATTTTGTTCACAATTTTCTTTGTTACACACTCATCCGGTTTCTTTGTTTAAAATACGGTCTTTATTAATAATTCTCGAATTTTGTGTTATAATATAATTTTATTTAAATTACACGTAATATTCTTTTAAAAATTAAGCAAAACGATTTATTTTTCGGCAATCGCTGAAAGATTCCGCCGAAACGATACGCGTGCAGTTTTTACATTGGTCATTGATACGTGAGACTCGCCGCTTTTTTCGTCGACAGTTTCTATTATCTAATAATTTATAAAAATTATTTTATTGTGAAATTCAATTTTTTTATTATCATTGAGAATTTAAATAAAACCGTTTTCATGTTGTGTTCACGATTTTCTTTGTTATACTCGCATCCGGTTTCATTGTTTAAAATACGTTATTCACTAATAATTTTCGAATTTCTTTTTATAATACAATTTTATTTAAATTTAACATAATATTCTGCTAAAAATTAAGAAGAGCGATAGATTTTTCGGCAATCGCTGTAAGATTCCGTCGATTCGATATTTGCGTGTAGTTTTTACATTGGGCCTTGATACGTGAGACTCGCTGTTCTTTTCGAACGTTTCTATTATCTAATAATTTATAAAAATTATTTTATTGTAAAATTCAATTCTTTTATTATCATTGAAAATTTAAATTAAAACCGTTGTCACATTTTTTTCACGATTTTCTTTGTTACTCTCGCATCCGGTTCCTTTGTTTAATATATATTATTATTAATATGTTTCGAATTTTGTTTTATAATGCAAATTTATTTATATTTAACATAATATTTTTTTAGAAATTAAGCAAAACGATTGATTTTTCGGCAATCGCTGAAAGATTCCGTCGATACGATATGCTTGCAATTTTTACATTGGTCATTGATACGTGAGACTCGCCGCTTTTTTCGTCGACAGTTTCTATTCACTAATAGTTTATGAAAATTGTTTTATTGAGTAATTTAGCTCTTTTATTATCATTGCGAATTTAAATTAAAACCGTTATCATATTTTGTTCACGATTTTCTTTGTTACACTCGCATCCGGATTCTTTGTTTAAAATATGTTATTTATTAATAGATCTTGAATTTCTTTTTATAATACGATTTTATTTAAATTTAACATAATATTCTGCTAAAAATTAAGCAGAACGATTGATTTTTCTGCAATCGCTGAAAGATTCCGTCGATACGATATGCGTACAATTTTTACATTGGTCATTAATACGTGAGACTCGCCGCTTTTTTCGTCGACAGTTTTTATTATCTAATAAATTATAAAAATTATTTTATTGTAAATTTCAATTCTTTTATTATCATAGAGAATTTAAATTAAAACCGTTTTCATATTGTTTTCAAGATTTTCTTTGTTACACTCGCATCCGGTTTCTTTGTTTAAAATATGATATTAATAATAGTTCTCGAATTTCGTTTTAAAATACAATATTATTTAAATTTAACATAACATTCTGTTAAAAATTATGCAAAACGATTAATTTTTCGGCAATCGCTGAAAGATTCCGTCGATTCGATATTTGCGTGCAGTTTCTACATTTGGCCTTGATATGTGAGACTCGCTGTTCTTTTCGTAGATAGTTTCTATTATCTAATAATTTATGAAAATTATTTTATTGAATAATTTAATTTTTTTATTTATTATCATTGCAAATTTAAATTAAAATCGTTGTCATATTGTCCTCACGATTTTCTTTGTTACACTCGCATTCGGTTTCTTTGTTTAAAACACGTTATTTATTAATAATTCTCGAAATTCGTTTTACTATACAATTTTATTTAAATTTAACATACTATATTTTTAAAAATTAAGCAGAACGATTGATTCTAAAATCGCTGAAAGATTCAGTCGAAACTATACGTATGTAATTTTTACGTTGGTCATTGATACGTGTGACTCGCCGCTTTTTTCGTAGACAGTTACTATTATCTAATAATTTATAAAAATTATTTTATTGTGAAATTCAATACTTTTATTATCATTGCGAATTTAAATTAAAACCGTTGTCATATTGTCCTCAAGATTTTCTTTGTTACACTCGCAATTGGTTCCTTTGTTTAAAATATATTATTATTAATATGTTTCGAATTTCGTTTTATAATGCAATTTATTTAAATTTAACATAATATTCTTTAAAAATTAAGCAGAACGATTGATTTTAAAATCGCTGAAAGATTCAGTCGAAACGATATGCGTACAATTTTTACATTGGTCATTGATACGTGAGACTCGCCGCTTTTTTCGTTGACAGTTTCTATTATCTAATAATGTATAAAAATTATTTTATTGTGAAATTCAATTCTTTTATTATCATTGCGAAATTAAATTAAAACGGTTGTCATATTTTGTTCACAATTTTCTTTGTTACACTCGCATCCGGTTTCTTTGTTTAAAATATGTTACTTATTAATAATTTTCGAATTTCGTTTTACAATACAATTTTATTTAAATTTAACATAATATAAATACAAATATTATTAACAAATATATATACAATAATAAAAATATACTTTAAAAAACCCTGATACAAAAGGTACAATAAATAAAATTTACTTTATTTTAAATATATTATTTTCATTTACATTACTAAAATTATATTTTAAAATAAGTTATTAATTAATTTTAATTATACCTTTTTAAATAACATTAAAATAATTTTAAATACTATATATATATATATATATAAAACTTCTCTCTCTTATGTTTATAAATTATTATTATTTTAAATCTAAATACATATTTCTATATATTTACTTTGTTACGACTTTTTTCTCTTATAAATTCAAGAAAATGACGGGCAATTTGTACATATATAAAATTAAATTGCAATTTATATAATTATATAAATTTACTTTTAAATCCATTATTAATTAAAATATTAAAATTTTAAATATAATATTTAAATAAAAAGTAATTCATTAAAATCCTAATTATTCTACATTTTGATTTGAATTTAATTTATATTAAAGTTATTAATTATTATTTCTTTTAAAATAATTTTAAAACAACAATATATAAAAATAAAATTAGGTAATTCTTTTCGTGGATTATCAATTACTCAACAAATTCCTCTAATATATTTATAATGATTATAAATTTATAAATTAAATATAAAAATAAAATTAGGTTGTTCTTTTCGTGGATTATCAATTACTCAACAAATTCCTCTAATATATTTATATACCGCCAAAATACTTAAATTTAATGTTATAAACATTTAATTTCTAAATATTAATAATTTTATTAGAATAATAGGGTATCTAATCCTAATTTTTTTTCTAATTTTTTTAATATTAAAATATTTTATAATTTATAATATAATATTAATAAATATTAAATATTTCACCATATAAAATTTATTTATATTATATTATTAATTTATACTTAACTTAATTTAATTAATTATTTAATTAAAAATTTATTTATAATATTTAGTTTAACCGCAATTGCTGGCCCTAAATTTATTATTATTATTAAAAATTAGTAGTAGTAGTAGTAGTAGTAGTAGTAGTAGTTTATTAAACCCTTTTCGGGGTACACAGGGACTCCCGCTCCCTTTACAATTTCATCTCTTCTTTCCTTCCTCGCTCCTCCACACTATCTCTCTCTCTCTCTCTCTCTCTCTCTCTCTCTCTCTCTCTCTCTCTCCCCCCTATTCCTCTCTCTCTCATATTTCGCTCACTACTCTCGCCTTTACATTTTTACATTCTTTCTCCTTTTCTATCCGACCTGACCTTCTCTGGCCGATACATTCTAAAGGTCCTTTCTCTTTTCGCACCTCTCCTATCCCTTTCTCACCACTCTCTCTTTTCTCTCTCTCACTCACACCTCTCTCTCTCTCTCTCTCTTTCGCCTTTACATTTTCATTCCTCGCCCATTCACTTCTCTCCATTCTCTCTCTCCCTCTCATACTTCGTTCTCTTAAGCCTACTTCCGCCTCTACATATATACCTTTCTTTCCTCCTTCTTCTCCCGACCTGACCTTCGCTGGCCATTACATACTAAGCACCCTCTCCCTCCCCTCTCTCTTATCTCCGCACTCCTCTCACCCTCTCTCCTCTCCCTTTTTTCACTGCGCTCTCCTCTTCCTCTCCCCTACCTTACGCCTTCGCTCTCCACTCCACTCATCCTTTTCTCTCCCTCCTCATCCATTTCTCGCTCTCCATTCTCTCTCTCCCTCTCATACCTCGTTCTCTTAAACCTACTTCCGCCTTTATGTATGTACATTTCTTTCCTTCTTCATCTCCCAACCTGACCTTCACTGGCCATTACATACTAACCGCCCTCTCCCTTCCCACGTTCCCTCCCCCCTTCCCCACGCTGCCAAAAGGTTTTCTCTCCATCTTCTTACCGCCCTTAACGATCTCTCATTCCCCAATCCATCTCCTTCCTGCCCCTTGGCGCCGTCTCTCTCTCTCTTCCTCCTCCTTGCTTCCTCCTCCCTCCTTCCTCACCTCTTTCTCCACTCCTTCCACCCTCCTCTCCCCTCCTTCTTCTTCTCTTCCTCGCTCTCCTCTGCTTCCCGATGCTCTCCTGCCTTCCCGCTCCTTTCCCTTGGTTCGCTTCCTGTTGCTCCCTCCGCTTTCCGGTGCTCCTCCTTCTTTCCCGCTCCTTCCCTTTGTCCGCTCCCTATTGCTCTCCTCACTCCACTCTCCAACCTCCGCTTTCTTCGTTTCCTCGTGTCCTCCGGAGTCAGTCTCTCGTTCCTTCTCGAACCTCTATCGTTCTCATCCGCTCTCCTCCCGGTCCACCCTCCACTGTCGTACTCCTTCCACTCCTCTTTACTCTCTCACCTTTTTTCCGCTTCTCACTTTTCACTTCCTCCTAACCTCTCCTCACCCTCTTCCGTCTCTACCGATCCGCCAGTCTACCGTCGCTCCGTCGATCTCTATTATTAAAAATTACTATTATTTAATTTATAAATTTATAATCATTATAAATATTAAATTTAAATCATATTTAATTATTTAAATTAAATATTTAATATAAATATTTATTTATATATTAATTTTATAATAAATTAAATAAAAAATATTTAATTTTACAAAAAAATTATTTTTAATAATTTAAAATTTTTTATTGTAAATAAAATGTTTTTTTTAAACTAAAATAAATTAAATATTATATTTAATAAATAAAATT
>CAKMUF010000072.1:0-12000 GCA_928718305.1 Tetramorium bicarinatum | reverse complement strand
AGATGTAATTTTATGTTATGAAATGATTGTGCATAAGTATCACAATTATCTCTAAGATCCTCTAATTTCCGCCATGGTTTAAACATAAGCAATAAAGAAAAGAAATAGTCTTCCGGTTGTTTATTAACATTATATCTATAATGATTTATAAGATATCCACGTTGTCGTTGTTTAAGGTAATGACTACTATTATCTATTTTATAATATTCAATATTTTTACTTCGCGGTTTGATTTTTGTGATGTCGTACCATTGTACAAATTCATAAAGAGACTTTGATTCCAATTCTTTCGGTCTTTGCGGATAATAATTATCTATTACAGATGGACAAAATATGTTTATAGATTCACGGTCAAGAGCTTCAATTTCTTTACGACTTTTTAATTTCCTATGCCGTATGGGATTAACATCTAGCCATTTAATGGTTGTATTTCGATCAGTCCCGTATAAAGAAATTCCTAATAATGTATCAGCAGCTTCGAGAGCACCACATTCTCTTTGTGTCATGGAACGTAAAGCAAAATTCCAAAGATAACTTGCCAATGATTTGTTTTTATTATCCTTACTATCAAGATCAAAATCAGACAGTTCACTTTTTCCAGCTTTATTCAAATACTTAGTAACATACCAAGTAAGCAATGATGATTTTTCACCAATAAATTGTATATCCATATTTCCTTCCCATGCAGTAAGAATAACAGGATTATAATCATTAATATCACCTTCATTATCCGCTCGAGGAACATCATACAATCTGCTTTTATGTTTCAATTGTTTTCTACCTGCTATCGAAGTTGCCACATCTCTTACAATCAATGTTTCAATAATGGGACGAGGAAATCCAAAACGACATCTACGAATAACTTTACGTCCTACTTTTTTAGATCGAAGACAATAATCGTTATGTTTATGTCGTTGATGCGTATCGACACGTCTGTACAATAATGGCGATATATTTTGGTCTGGCATTTTGCAACTTATATATTGTAAAATAAATCGAGAGACTTCTTCGATAGAGGATTCACCAAATATAGGTGCATCTTTAATCCAAATTAATAAATGAAAATGTTGTATACCTCTACCTTGATATTCTCTTCGCCAAAAGTAATGTGTCACTTCTCCAATTGGATGATCTTTAGAACAAATAAAATCAAGCATTGCCTGAAATTTGTTATCAAGAAATCTCGACGTTGATACAGGATCTGCAGCAACAAGTGCACTGACACTCGACGAAGAGTCGTGCCATCCATTTACTGCACGAATATATTCACCTAAATCTTCCCATAACCATTCAGTAGGACTTAATGTTAAAAACCATGTCGCAGGTCCATAGTGTTGTGCCATACATCGTAAATCACTTCTCGGTCTACGCCAATATTGTTCCGTATTTCGAAGTGCAGAAAATATTGTATTTAAATTGGACTCCAGCAATTCTTTCGACATTGCTTCTAAATATTCGGCAGTCGTGTAACGAATCCGTGGATTAGTTATATTCATTTTATGATAAATTCCACGACTTAACTGGCGAATATTCGCATTATTTAATAAATAAAACAAATATTGTTGATTTAATCTATATTGGGGATGCTTAGATTTCAAACGAGATTTGATAAATTCATGCTCTTGAAGTTTAACCGGTCTAGTTTCATCATGTTGTCCATTAATACCGTATGGAAATAAATCTGGAAAACACATCAAATCCAAATTTCTTTCACGATTATCCAAAGGTGAATCTTGAATTTTTAACATTTGATACAAAGCAGTCGCAGTCTTATTAACCTTTTTTTCATATAAAGGATATACAGTATATTGTTCATAATAACTATCATTTTCATCTTTCTGCGTTAACATTGCCACGCATTGATCATGTAATATAACTTCTGCATGAGTTTTTATCTCTTGAATTTGCAGTTCGGAATTATTACATTCGTCATTAAATGGATCTCTTGTATCATTTTCCGTTTCTTCCACCATGTGAAATTCAGGATTATTCAACTTCTCCAAACGTATCTCATCATAAGTAGTAGGCAGTATAATATGAGAATACAAAGGATTATTATTTTTCAACCACATTAACGCCTCAAATACTTTTTTAATATCGACAAAATCTTCCCAGATAATTTTTGATTTAGTCGGAATATTTCGAACTATAATATACAGTTCGTGATTTACGTTTATTGGATCAGTATCAGAACATAATTTATTCCAAGTCTGTTGTAAAGGAAGTGGTAAATGAAACGTCCTACCTTTAACTTTTTGTATCTTTTGTCTTTCAGGTATTTTTTTATTACTAACTGTTCCCATTTTATGAACAGTTTGAAAGGCTTTAGCTCTCTGTATAAGCACTTTTTCAAATGTATTAAGAGACGATATTACCTCGGGCACATCGTTTACAAAAAGATTATTTAGAATACAATACGCAGGCATGAAGCCGCTACGAAACTTTCCTTCACAATAATTACATATATATTCTGGATTAATTTTTCGTTGCTCTACATACGCCATTAAGTCTCTCCAAATTGGAATATCTTTCTGTGCTTGAAGTTGACTAATTTTAGAAACGTTCCTTTTAAAACAAAGTCTTTCACATGACACACAAATATACCGTGGCGTATCTACAGAACGTTTAGTCAAAGCCTTAAACGCATTATGATATTTAGAAATAATATCGTCATCACTTAAAATTGTACCAGTTTGCTCATGTTTGTACATATCTACTTTTTCTTGTGCTGAAGTTACTATTTCATTTAAAGTATCTAGATCAGCAAAAGTTAATGCCTCACCGACTTTTGACGTCTTTTCGTGGAAATCTTTAAGTCGATAAATCAAACGTCTGATATACCTTACTTTTGGGAAATGAGGTGCTAACAATTGCATTGGAACGAACATTGCTTTACAAAGATTCAGATCAATATAACAGCTATTCGGATGGCCTAATTTATCATTCGAAGTTTTCACAGTACATTCGAAAACTTTTTGTAATAATTTCGATACATTCTTCACACTACATGTATTTATAATTTCCAAAAGTTTTTGATATCGGTCAATTAAAAGAGGATTAATTTTACATAAACTATTGCACAACCATGCACTTTTTGCTCGTGCTTGTATCAAAGATAATATATTAACAACTTGCCCCTTTACATTCATTTTGAAAGATTCAGTTATATTCACTTCAGGCAAAGCTATATCATAACATATAGAAATGTTCTCAATACGTGTTTTATCCTTTATGAAAGGCTTAGTTATACTGGATTTAGATGAAATAACATTGTCGTATGTAGTGTCAACAAAGTAATTTTCAGACGAAGCTGTATGTCTAGATGTACCACACAACGCACGTAGCTTATCGTCAAATATAGAACATTCTTCAGCAACAGTCAAACATACTTCTGATTTCTTTTTAAGCTCAGATATCGTTTTGTATATTTTACGAATATAATTGTCTCTGATATTCATGCACCAACGTACTATTTTTTCAGCTTCTAATCGTTTTTCAATATAACTTTTATTGCTGTCTGTAATATTAAGTTTTTGTAAAATATTTTCAACAAATATTACCGAATTACCGTGAATTTTTATAAAGTCTTTTGACCGAACCGACTTTACGTACTTTTTAGTAATATTTTTAGCAATCTTTGTAACAATATTATTTTTCTTTTCTAGTATAGAGTTAGTACTTTTTTTCTGATAATATCGCTTATTATATATCCACTTACGATCAGAAGGTATTTCTCTTTGTCTATCTCGTTCACACTGACTATTTTTGTTATATCGACGACGCTTTTTAGCACGATTTTCTGGATCTTGATGATACCGACATCGTTTTTTAGCAGAAATATTTTCTGTATCTTGTTGATACCGATATCGTTGTTTAGCAAGAATCTTTTCTGGATCTTGTTGATACCGACATTGTTGTTTAGCAAGAATCTTTTCTGGATCTTGTTGATACCGACATTGTTGTTTAGCAAGAATCTTTTCTGGATCTTGCTGATACCGACATCGTTGTTTAGCAAGAATCTTTTCTGGATCTTGTTGATACCGATATCGTTGTTTAGCAAGAATCTTTTCTGAATCTTGTTGATACCGATATCGTTGTTTAGCAAGATTCTTTTCTGGATCTTGTCGATACCGATATCGTTGTTTAGCAAGAACCTTTTCTGGATCTTGTTGATACCGACATCGTTGTTTAGCAAGATTATTTTCTGAATCTTGTTGATACCGACATCGTTTTTTAGCACGCTCATTCTCTACATCCTGTTGATACCGATATCGTTTTTTAGCACGATAACTTTGATTTTTATATTTATTTTTATATTTATGTTCTGGATATTTGTCTTTATTTTCATTATTCGTACCTTGAACTTCTATTTTCTTTTCCTTGTCACTACGTAAATCGTTATCCTCTTGAGTAATATTTTTACCATACAATCCATTTTGAATCTGTTCATTAACTTGCGCAACATAAACGTCATTCATTATTGATTGTACACGTTTTTTTGATGTACTCAGCGTTTTCGAAAAATCATTTAACTTTTCCTTAATTTGCTGAGAATTATAATTTTCTTGGAATTGATTTAATTTCTGTTGCTCCTTGCCATATTGACATTTTGTATATATCGTGTTAATTTCTTCTGCTTTTACTTTTACTAATGGAAATACTTCTAGAGGGGCATTGCAGATTGATAAATCTCGAGGAAAGTGCTCAATAACATTAAATTCAAAAATTTTTATTAAATGCGAACGCATTAAGTTAATATTATATCTTACTTTATCTGGTTCAATACCAAATAATAATGAAATACCAAAGGCTATTGCAAAAACACCGCAATCGTTGGAATTCGGTTGTTGTTGCACAATAGGAAATTGAATAGGACACTTAATAAAGTTATACGTTGGAAATAATTTTTCCAAAAACTGTTTTTGATTCTCGCTTAATATTTTTATATTTAAAGAGTCATAAATAAATATATTTTTTGTATCGTAATAACTGCACACCCAATGGGTTCCCAATAACTGAGTAGGTAATATCTGTATATGCTTTTTATTCCTTGGTACGGGTTGTATAGTGTCCATTAATTGTATTCGCCATGTACCAACAGATCTATAATCTGAATACGTTTCTAAAAGATTATTGAAATGATCCATATGCTGATCATTTAACCATCCGCCTTCAGCAATAATACTTTTTTGTTGCACCGACAGTGTCATTTCTCGTTGACGTTTCTTTTTAACAAAATTATTTCTATATTGCACATGTTCAGCACCGTCTTCATTTTCTATAACTTTGCATATATCATGAATGTTGACGCTATTTTTCTCGTTGTTGTTTATTATAAAAGAATTATTTAATTCTTTCTTACTTAGTTGAGATTCATAATCTTTTTGTTTATTCAATGATTCCTGTTGTTTCTTTTCATATCGACGGTTTGTACGTTTACGAGCCGCATCAACCTCTCTTGCTCTTATTACTGTCAATGGAAACACTTTCTGAGGCACACCATATTTTAAATCTTGAGGAAAATGCTCAATAACATTGGATTCAAAAATATTAATTAAATGCGAACGCATTAAGCTGATGTCATATCTTACTTTTTCAGGCTTAATGTTAAATAGTAATGAAATAGCAAAAGCTATTGCAAAAACACCGCAATCATTACAATTTGGTTGTTGTTGCACAGTAGGAAATTTAATAGATTTTTTTTTATCAAAGGGATAAAATGGAAATAATCGTTTCAAAAATTGTTCATGATGTTTATGCAACTTCCTTTTATTAGATGAATCGTAAATACATATGTTTTTTGTATCATAGTAACTACATACCCAATGTCCATTCACATTCAATAACTCATTTAACTTATACAAATCCAGTGAATCAGATTCATAACTACGTAGATCAAAATCTGAACTATGTAAAATCTGTATATGTTTTTTACTTTTTGACATAGATGGTATTGTATCATCAAGAATATAACTTTGCAGTGTACTAACTGGTCTATAATCTGAGCAACTTTTTAAAAGATGATAAAAATGCTCTATATGCATGTCTTCTAACCATCTACCTTGAGCAATAATATTTTTCCCTTCTATCGGAAACGTTACTTTTGTTTCTATAGACATTTTTTTACACTATCAACAATTGAAAGTTTCGAAATACTATCAAAAAATTGAAATAATTCAAAGTTTTCTTAAATCTAAAATCTTAAATTGTAATTGTTATTGGCGCACAGCAACCTGATATTTATTGGCGCACAGCAACCTTGTATTGGCGCACAGCAACCTTGTATTGGCGCACAGCAACCTGATATTTATTGGCGCACAGCAACCTTGTATTGGCGCACAGCAACCTGATGTTTATTGGCGCACAGCAACCTAATATTTATTGGCGCACAGCAACCTGATATTTATGGGCGCACAGCGACCTTTTGATTAAAAAAAAAGAAAGAAAGAAAAAAGAATAGAGAGATAAAAAAAAGATAGAGAAAGATAAAAGTAATAGAAATATAGAAATAAAGAGAAAAAGAATAAAGAAAAGAAAAAAAGAGTAAAGAAAAAGATAAAAGAAATAGAAATATAGAAATAAAGAAAAAAAGAGTAAAGAAAAAGATAAAAGAAATAGAAATATAGAAATAAAGAAAAAGATAAAAGAAATAGAAATATAGAAACCTGAAACAAAAAATAACATTTTATATATTATATGATGACATAAAAATATCTCTAGTATATAATTACTGAAAATTATAATCTATGGCCGGTATTCATAATCTGTTCTCATATTTAAGATCATCTTAAGTAACAATTTAATATGTTGTGAACCAATCACAGGATCATATTTGCATTTTAACCCACTAACGCCTAAACGAACGCATTTCTAACATAATTTTCAGCGACTTTATTTGCAACGTTAATGGTCTAAAAAAAATTGAAAAGTATCGTTTTTTTATATAAAATTTTATTTATGCTCTTTCAGAATCCATCATCAGAATTTGTATAAAATTTGTCCAAATTGTCATTTTCATTTAAAAATAACAACTAAATTGGTTTCACAATAATTCGTAAATTTCGAATAACTAATGACTTATGATCACTGAAAATAATGATATTCGCAGTTCATTTTCAATCAAATATACAATTTTCAATATGACAAATTTATATCTATTGATATTGTGTTTGTGTAGAAAATAACGACAGTTTGTAAATTTTTGCGATTTAGCCACCATTTTTAAATGAAAATGACAATTTTGACAAATTTAATCCCTCAGGGGGAAGAGGTTCTACAATAAGTTGCAAATGCCTTGTCACCAGTCATTAATGTTGCGATACGACGATGTGATTGGTCAATCAATCAATTATGTCGTTTGCGACTAGCGACAAGGCATTTACAACTTATTGCAGAACCCACCTTAAAATACAACTATTTTGTGCATCAATGCTTGCGGAAAAAGCTGGAGAGGTATATTTTTTATTTAAATTTGTCCAAATTGTCATCTTTATTTAAAAATAACTGCTAAATTTGTTTCGTAATAATTATCACTGAAAATAATGATATTCGCAGATAATTTTCGATTAAATATGCAATTTTCAATATGACGAATTTATATTTATTGATTATATCTATTGATATTGTGTTTGTGTAGAAGATAACGACAGTTTGTAAATTTTTGCGATTTAGCCACCATTTTTAAATGAAAATGACAATTTTGACAAATTTAATCCCTCAAGGGGAGGAGGTTCTACAATAGTTGCAAATGCCTTGTCGCCAATCGCTAATGTTGCGATACGACGATATGATTGGTCAATCAATCAACTATGTCGTTTGCGACTAGCGACAAGGCATTTATAACTTATTGCAGAACCCCCCTTAAAATACAACTATTTTGTGCATCAATGGTTGCGGAAAGAGCTGGAGAGACTTAAAATACAACTATTTTGCAATATTTGCAAATAAAGTCGCTTAAAATTGTATCAACAATTTTAGGATGTTTGAATTTGGTTTAATATCCCAACTATATAACCCAATTAAAACAAAGTAAACATTAATAATTATTAGCCTCCTCTTTAGAACAAATATCAAGATCAAAATCATTAATGTTTACTTTGTTTTAATTAACTTGTACAGTTAAGATTTTAAACAAAGAAAAAAGTATACATATAATTTTCACTAATTATATTAAAGATTTATTTTTGATTTTTTGATTAGACACGAGGTGCCACTAAAATAACTAATATTTACCTCGATTGAATATTATGCATCACTTGACACAATAACCTCTATTATACGGTCATGCATACATATATATAAACTAACCCAATAGTGACTTGATATACATGCATATACTAATATTTGTTTTGATTGATACTTACTATGAGAAGTTCAAATCTTTTTCAGCGTTTACAATGTCCGCATCCGCAATCGACACGACAGAATAATATATCTGTTAAGAAAAAAGTATACAGACTATAATTTTCACTAATTAGATTAAAGATTGATTTGATGATTAGAGACAACGAGGTGCTACTAAAATAACTAACATTTACCTCGGTCGAATATTAATTACGCATCACATGACACAATAACCTCTATTGCACGGTCATGAATATATATCAAAAGTTGATATAAACTAATTCGATAATGATTTGATATACTACATACATGCATATGCTGATATTTATTTTAATTGATACTTACTATGAGAACTTCAAATTTCTTTCAGCGTATCTATCCGTATTCACAATGTATCCGCAATCCGCACAACACAATAACATATCTGTTGAACGATCATGAATCAAACATTACAATAGTCGCGTAACAATAATCGATCTATCTATCAAATCCCTAAGGGTATTTTCAAAAATATTATCCAAATGTACCTAGATGCATATGCATCTAGTACCTATTCACTGTCAATGACGAAGAAAAGTGCGACGACCTTAAGACTAAGTGCGACGGCCTTAAAAAAGAAAAATGGCGACAGAAAAGACGGCAGCGGTGCACGATTATCCGTAAGTAAAAAATTTATTTTTATTAACTAATTCAATCCTAATTTCGATCTCAAACTTTCAATTTCAATTAAACCTACTTAGAATTCGATCAGTTCAGTCGTTTTTCTCAATACGACGCGACGTCTCGCGTACTTGATAAGAGAATACGGCGGTCTCAACGCCCCGCTGCGTAACTTGGCGCGCGAGACTACCGTACCTCTTGACTTGATAGATAATAGAAAATTATCAAAAATAAAATTTAGGCGCGCGCTTGTGTTGCTAGTATTAATAAAATTTACGTGTAATATTGATGATTCTTATGTTTCAGATGCGATATGGATGTGGATGGAGATGAGACTGTTGCAGCTGCAGCGTCTCAAATAGAGACGCTGCAACTGCAGCAACAGCAGCAGCTTAAGCTGCAACAGCAGCAGCTTAAGCTGCAACAGCAGCAGCCTAAGCCGCAGCCTGAGCCGCAGCCTGAGCCGCAGCCTGAGCCGCAGCCTGAGCCGCAGCCTGAGCCGCAGCCTGAGCCGCAGCTGGCAGAGGTCCAGCAGCAAATACGTAAGAAGAAAGAAATATATGTTAATTATAAATATGTTCATATATTAATTATATTTATTATTAATACTTTCTTTTTTTCTTTTCAGCTCGTCGCTGGAAGAGAGCGGGTACAAAATGGCGCGAGGGATATCGCGGCCACGGCCGTGCCTTGCATACCCGTGGCCGTGGCCGTGGCCGTGGCCGTGGCCAAGACCAAGGACAAATATTTACTTTTTATAATACAAATTATTATTATTAATAATCGCCTAATATATAATCGCTTAACCCCTGTCTAGAGGATAATCCTACTTGTGGCTCATCTAGCTACTCTTATTTTTGTTAGACTTTTTTTTACTTCATTATATCATATTTCATTATATTTATTTTATTTTAATGTATGTATGCAGATGAGCCACAAGTAGGATTATCCTCTGGTGTCAGTCATATAATATGAGTATCCTACAGTTATGTTCTTGTAATGATAAATGATAAATATAATAAATATTTTATATAATTAATATGATCTTTATTATTTTTAATCTATTGTACCTATTTTCTATCCTTACGCGTGTATAATAAAAGATAACAGTTAATTATATATCTATATACTTAATTCTATTAATTAAATAAGATTGATGAATATTCACTAAAAACTTTTTTATTACTTCTATTATAACTTATTTTAAAGAAATAAAAAAAATTTTACAAAATTACAGTTCCTCAATAACTGTCTAAAGTTAGTAGTCCTTGTGTTTCGACTCTTTTTTTCTTTCGTGGCAATACCAAGATGATTTCTAATCATCCAAGGATTTCTCCTTCAGACTGAAACAAAAAATATTGATGTAAACAAACTACTATTCCGTAGGAAATTTCAATATATTCATATCGTATGTCAAAGAAATTATGTTGACTCACATCTTCTTTCCATGTAGCTCTTGATGTTTTCGAAAACGCAGATCGTCTATACATCTCGTATCTGTCCAGTTGATCTTCAGTGAAATTAGATACCACTTGCATCTATTCTCTCTCTTTGAAACTAATCTCACAATTATTAAACCTGCGAATATGAACATGTGTTAATGATCAGATACAAACTGTTAGACATGTATCTGTCAATTATCTAACATATCATATTATAAGGTTTCATTAAAGCAAATGTATTAATGATTTGTTTTATAAAAGATTTGTATAACACGTTGATGACAAATTAAGTTCAAGAATGAAAGTAAAATTTCTAATTTATAAAGTTCCATATATTCAGTACACTGTGGGGTCAATACAACAAACAACTTGATCCCAATGTGTACTGAATGTGACAAACAGGAATGTGTGTACTCAAAGGGTTAATTAGCATGTTATCTTAAAGTTTCATTAATTCAAATATATTAATAATTTATTTGATTGTACGATTAAACTAAATTTGTCATCAATATGTCATATAAAATATATCTTTACAAATCTCTAGTGCATTCAGTTTAATGAAACTCTATAAGTCATATCATACAAATCTCTTATAATTTAAAATTTATAATCAGATACAAACTGTTAAGCATATAATTCAAAAGTATTAATGATTTATTTTATAAGAGTTTGTATGACATCCTGATGACAAATAGAATTCAGGAATGTATATAAATATAGTTTCCAATTTATAAAGTCCCATAATATAAATCTCTACTAGTTTAATGAAACTTTATAATAAAATAAATCACAAACTTATCTTCTCCTCTGTTGATTCGGTGAATATGCTTCTCTCAGTTCCTTCCTACATCACTGGATATCTTAGATAATAACCTTTTATTTCACTATACCACTTGTACTTTAAATTGCATCAAAAACAATTGAGGCAATGATCTCACATTTAAGCCTGCGAATATAAACATGCATTAATATTATCAGATATAAACTGCTATATATCTATAAAATTAATTAACATGTCATATAATCGAAAGTATTAATAATTTATTTTATAAAAGAATTGTATGGCACATTGATGACAAAACAAATTAAGTTCAAGAATAAAACTAAAATTAGTTACTAATTTATAAAGTTCCATAATAAAATAAATCTCTAATACACTGAGCTTAATGAAAACTTATAAATTATCAACTAAATTTACATACACATTTAAACTAAATTTGTCATCGATGATAATAACTCTCATATAAAATAAATCTTTGCTACATTGAATTTAATGAAATTAATTAAGTTTACGAATGTATATATTTAGTTTCCAATTTATAAAGTTCCATAATAAAATATCTCTAATACATTAAGCTTAATGAAACTTTATAAATTGCAAACTAAATTTATATACTTGAATTTTTATAGGCACACAGCAGCCAAAATTTTAACATTAATGTGCAGTTTCATAGTCTGATCTTATTTTTAAAATCGTTTTAAGTTCATCTTCAAATACTCCGTAATCAATGAAAGTTAATTAGTAATATCTAAAAAACTCAAAACAATCCTTTTA
>CAKMUF010000070.1:0-21676 GCA_928718305.1 Tetramorium bicarinatum | reverse complement strand
TTATTATTTATATTTGAAAATAAATTAGTTTATGAATCATAAAGGCAAGGTATATCTTTTAAACAAAAATCATGCAAATGTAATATTATAATCGATACGTGTATTAATATTATTTAAAAAACTTTGTATATATTCTACTGTGTATTTCCTAATAAAATGATTTTATTTAAGAATAAATGTGAGAAATTTTTTGTACATCAAACTTTTAATAATACAATATACGTATTATTATGAATATTCCATAGGTGAATAGAAAAATGTTTTTCCTTTATTCGATACATCTTCGGGGAAAAAAGCAAGTCAATACGATTATCGGCGAATATTAATTTATTCACATTTTCGAACAGTTTGAAACAACGTGCGTATCAATTCAAATTCAACAGTCAACTTTTAGTATTTCACTTGTCGGTCGTCGAATTTTTTAAGCATATTGTAATAATGTAATGGACAGTTTTGAATGGTTTATGCACTGTGTGGGCGTTTTAGAAGCACCACACGAGTGCCGTCATTGCCGTTCTAACCATGCTTGACTGTGTGACGCGATGACTCCTGGCGCACGCACGTGGACCTCCGCATCACTTTGCGACAGCTGATTGTTTCGTATTATTTATTATTTACGATTTACGATGATGCATCCCGCAACGAGAGGAATGATCTCGTTCAAGTTACGTCGCCCGTACACCCAATTCACAAACAATAAACCGGCTAACCTGATCAGAAACGAATTTCTAGACTATTTCACGAAGGATTTAAAGCACAGCTTTATTCGCTCTAGTCCCGTGTCTCCGATCACCGATCAGTCCCTGGCATTTATCAATGCTGGCATGAACCAAGTACGCTTGCCTCGAGCCTGAAAAACTTGTCTTTGATAATAAGTCTGCTAATGATGCACTTGTATGTTTTTATTTTTCAGTTTAAAGGGATTTTCTTGAATTATTACGAACCTCCTGTGACGAAGGTCGCGAACTCACAAAAATGTATCAGAGTCGGTGGAAAACACAACGATCTAAGTGTCGTTGGCAACGACAGTTATCACCACACCTTCTTTGAAATGCTTGGCAACTGGTCGTTCGGAAATTATTTTAAAGTACGATACGAAAGACAATGTTATACTCGCTTGCTCGCTTGCTCCATTTGCAGTACTTATTTATATCACCTAATCACCCTCAGGAGGATGCTTGCTCGTATGCCTGGAAACTGTTAACAAATGTATATGGCATACCCAAAGAATGTTTGTACGTAACATATTTTGGTGGCAACGACGAACTAGGCATGAGTCCGGATCTGGAATGCAAAGATATTTGGTTGAGACTCGGTCTACCGGAGTGTAAAGTTTTACCTTTTGGTATGCGAGACAATTTCTGGGAAATGGGAGTGTCGGGTCCTTGTGGACCTTGCACAGAGATACATGTTGACTATACGAAACAATCGGCTAATCAAGCCAAACGAGTGAATAAGGGATATGCTGATGTTATGGAGTTGTGGAATATAGTTTTTATTCAATATGAAAGGTGAACTATCAATCCTTGGGTCTAAATTTAAATATTTTAAACTTTTTAAATTATACGCTGCAGTATGTTTTTAATTATATATATTTTTTTATCTTGTGTATTGAATTTAGATAGTATTTGAAAATTTTTTCTATATTTATAACTAAACTTATTCTAACTATCAGTTGATATGATAGTGCATAGTCTATTCAATGTTATATTTTGTTAGGCTTGCGAATGGATCTATAGTACCTTTATCAAACTATCATGTCGATACAGGCATGGGATTTGAACGATTAGTTACCTTACTACAAGGGAAAAAATCAAACTATGATACAGATCTCTTCCAACCGTTATTCAATGCGATACAAAAGTGCTCGACGGCGCCAGAATACAAGGGAACCTTTAGTGATGATGATGCAGGCAAAATTGATTATGGTTACAGAATTCTAGCTGATCACGCAAGAATGATTACTGTTGCATTGGCTGATAATATGTTACCTGAACAACAGTATGATTTTGTACCTAATATATATATATATATATATATATGTTATCGGTAAATAAATATAGTATGCATGTATAATTTCAGTCCAAAATTGCGGAAAGTATTACGGAATGCGATAGATATAGGAGAGAAGGTCTTTAGAAAACCTGGCATAATTTCGGAACTTGCCTACCACGTAGCTGATAATCTGGGTGTAGTTTATCCAGAATTGCATACTAATCTGAAACAGGTATAAAATAATTAGAATTAAAATTATTAAGCTGTATATTAAAATAAAATAAAAGCTATAAAGTTCACTCTTTTATTGAGATATATTTTTAATGGTAATTTTTAATTTTACTGAATGCAACTCAGGTACAGAGGATAATAGATTTTGAAGAAGATCTATGGAAGAAATTATGGAATACTTCTGGTAAAACATGGAGTAAGATAGTTGAAACTCGTCCCGAATTAACAGCTATCACTAATTGGATGGCTCCTGGTCTGGTTGATGGTTATAAATATTTCCAATCCATGTTGAAAGAATTGTAAGATATTTCTAATAATATATCTTCTTGTAACGTGACCTAATATACTAATATATATATATATATATATATATATATATATATATATAAATATGTAATGATCCATAATATATTATTTACAGACGTAAAACTAACGTATTACCCGGGAGTGTCGCAATAAAATTATACGATACATACGGTCTTAATTCGGAAACTATAGCGGAACTAGCACAGATCGAATCTTTATACTTTGATGAAAATGATTTTGAAGAGCAGCTTAATAATTGTAGATATCAGTCAAGAGTTGGATTAGACAAACACAGTACTGTAATTACTAAAGAGTCTTTAAGAATACTTGAAAACAATCATGTACCTAAGACAGATGATTCATTCAAGTACAATTACATATATAACAGAAATACCTATGAATTTCCAGCGCTTAACAGTAAACTCATTGGCATTATTCTCAACGGTAATGTCAAAGAAAGTCACATATATGTTTCTTACATGTTCCTAATAAATCTTATTTAAAAAAACTTAAACATTGGATATCTATTTCATATATTATAGGGGAATTAATTGCAAGTAAAAATTATTCCAATGTTACAAAAGTTAATAATGCTGATAATAAAATAGCTATCGACGAGATAAACAGTACAGATGAGATTGGAATTATATTGGACAAAACTGTATGTTATTCGTTAGAAGGTGGCCAAGTTTCAGATAAAGGAAACATTCGTGTTAAAAATCTACTTTTTAATGTAGACAATGTCAGGAAAGTAAACGGCTATGTGATTCATTCTGGACATTTCGCCAAAACAGATTTACTGTAAGTCTCTTATATTTTTATATTTAAATATAATTATAAAACTATTATAACTTGTATACATTTTTTTATAATTATAATTATTTGATTTGATTATAAAAAGTTACACAATATACAAATATTCTATTTTCTAGCACGTCAGGGCTACATTTACAAATAGAAGATGACTGCTTAGTCAATGTAGAACCGAATAGTCGTATTGGAGCAATGAAACATCATACAGCAGCACATTTATTAAATGCAGCCTTAAAACAAATTATGCAAGTAATTTATCAACGTGGATGTACAGTCAGTGTGGACAATTTAAAATTTGAGTTCACGTCGTTTGGCGAACAGCTTACATCGGAACAAATGAGGACAGTAGAAGATTGCGTTAACAATGTCATACAATCTCGTGCTGTAACGACTGTGCAAACTGTGAATTCGCTTCAACTATTAAAGCAAGATAATGTTACATTGGTTCCAGGGGAGATATATCCTTACACCGACATTAAAATCGTAGAAATCAACAATAACGACTTGAAAGCGAAGTTAGTGAGTCCGAATTTAAATATTACGTTAACAAATTTTCTGATCTAGACTTGACGTTGATCTGTCTTTGTACTCAGGGAAACATGTTGTGGGACGCACGTTCATAATACAGACATACTGCAATATTTTTGTTTTTTAACATATACCTCAAAGGGAGCAACAAAACGCACTATTAAGGCTGTTGTTGGTCCGGAAGCTGTACGTATGAAAGAAGCCGGTGAAAAAATGTGTCAGAGAGTCGTGGAATTGGAAAAAAACTCTTTGCAAAGTAACGAGTTCACATATGAGATACTTGACGCAGAAATAAATCGAATAAAGCAAGAAATTAATGATGAGCACGCACAAGTACCATTACCTTACTTGATTAAAGAGAAATGTTTGATGCAACTGGAGAATTTGAGCAAGACGATATGGCTGCGAGAGAAAGAAATTGAAAAGTATGTAATATAAACTATATTATATTATATGAATAATCTATTTAATTCTGAATAATCCTCAATAATTGTGTTTTATAGAGATTCTATAACTCATGAAATCATTAATGCCATGGATTCGTCATCTCATTTTATCGTATACTGCCTAAAAAAAAATCCCACATATTTGTCATTGCATGAGGTTGTATCACTATTTTCTGGGCTGCCGATATTAGTTTTATCTCGTACAAATGGATTTGTAAAAGCAAGATGTTCTCTGCCACAGGTATATTTTATTCATATTCATATTCATATATATATATATATATATATACACACACACACACACACACACACGTTTTACAAAAATAGGTCAATATAGATTATCATCGTATAACAAAACATTATACTAAAAAGTAAATAATTAAGATAATTAAATACTTATTTTATATATATAGGAAACGGCCTCGAGTGCATTTAACGCAAAAACTTGGATGAATATTGTCCTTGAAATTTTTGATGCAGAGCATGGATCTATCAAGGGATTTAAACCTATGTTGGTTGCAAGTATGAAATCTACAAAAGTAACACAGGATTTTCAGCGACGTATGGAAAAAGCACGTGCAGAGGCTACCAAGTTTGCGTCTTTGCATGTACAAAAAGTTGAGCTTATTAGTAATAAGAATCACAAATGATTTAGTTTCACTCTTCTCCTATTCAAATTGACACATACATAATTTCGCGTAGTATCTAAATAAATCATCCTTTATTTCGCTTTCCATATGTATAAATAACATCAACAAAATAATATACAAAAATTTTTTAGCTAAGATGTAGATTGTACATGTCTTGTGTGAAATTGCTTTAGCGCAGACCATTGTGCTGTATGCAGCAATATATGTGGTCTCTTTGTTCGCATGTAATCAACTGCTTCTTCAGGCGTCCAATTGTTTTTCTAGAAAAAAACGAGAAAAAAGAATATTTTATTGTCAACGATGTCAAAATCTCTTAGTTTTTACTTTTAAACGTCCGTATGATCTCACTGCTATCAAATAGCATGCGACTAATGTCGCGCTTCTTGTTCTTCCTGCTTTACAATGAACGTAAACCGTGCCAGGTTGGTTGTGACCATCGACGACATCTGTCGCATTTAATTTTTTACTTGATACGTTGCGGAATTTATTAATAAAGTTTACGCCATCCTGTAGTTTCTCCTGAGAAGGTGCTTGAAAGATATCTGTTGTAGACAATTGCAGAAATTCTATATTATATCTACACCATTCCTAGATAGAGAAAAAAAGTATTGTTACTTCAAGTAAGTCACGTATAAGATTATTTTACATTAGCTCTCGGCATACTATTTTCAAAACTTAAGTCTTACTGCTGCGCACCTTGTTCGAATTGGACAACAAAAATAACTCGTAATCCTCATTCATGGACACGACAGCCTTGATATTTTCATCATCAATCAACTGTAAAAGAAAAGAACAACAGTGTAAAATGTAAAATTATATGTAATTTCAATTAGTTTTTTATTATTAGCAACACGAGTTATTATTTAGTAGTTACTGTATGAAATTTATTTGTTTATTTGTTCAATATATTTAAAATCTGGTATATTTTTAATATATCATTATAGAACAAGCACATATGTGGATTAAAATGTACTAAATATTACGTCTATTTTGTGACGTTTTATCTGATTTTTTTATTAAAAAATGAAAAAATAACCAAGAGGTGAAAGAAATGTAAAGATCGAAAGCATAAAAGATAATATTGTGACTGAAGTAACATCTTGCTGATTTAAAATATTTATATTTTTAATTTTTTATCATAAAGATAAATTTACGAAAACATACCTGCTTAGTCGATCGCCGAAACGGTAAAGCGCCCAGTATAACGGTCTCGTCTATTCTATCGTACCAGTTTCGAGTCGTAATCTTCTCCATGACGACATTATAAAGCAAAGTTGGATAAAATGTTACCCTCGCAAACATTTTCGCTAGAAATCAATTTCGAGAAAAGTGTTAGCTGGATTTAAATATCTTTGAAAGAATTTAAAATCATAAAAGAACCATAAAGAAAAAAAAGACACGTGTCAACCTGAATGGTTCCCAATTAATGGCGAACAAAACGGTAAGTCTGAACTTTCAAATGGGTCAAAGAGGTAAAGTTAAAGGCCCATTTAATTTGCTGATACAATGCTTATGCTGTACAATATGATATGTATACGTCGCGTGTAGATTTCAACGAAAGGAAGACACGGAAGAAGTGTCTTTCATGGCGAAAATAAATTGATACGTGGCTCGGTTGACCCACTTCCGTGGAGAAATGAACGCAGGACTATAACAAGACTGGTGGGGAAAGTGATGTAATACTTCTCTGGCTAGCAGTCACATTTTCATACATTTTTAAAGGCTTTATTAAAATTTTTTTTCCGAAAGATATTACAAGCTATCTAAAGATTCAATTTTGATGGTACGTGAGTGATTTGATTTTGTACAAGATCGAGATCGAATGGAAAGGTACGTTTCTCAAGGTGATTTTCTCCTAATATTTAATTAGGAATAAATTAAATTAATAATTAATAATCCTAATAATCCTAATAATTAAATAGGATTACTCAATTGAATGTCATAGAAAAACACATTTTCTCTCTCTCTCTCTCTTTATGAAAACTATCATAAATAAATATATACAAATATATTTACATATACGTATCATTAGGCTAAGCTAACTTGGCGGTCTTCTGACGTCTCGAGTAAATCTATATCTAAGCAGTAGGACCCCAAGTGTCCCTTTCTAAATAAACTAACAAAATAATCTGCTGCAGATTTTAAATCCGGCACGACAACTAATCGGCCGTCATAGTTCTTTATTCTCATGGTTTTTCTCAACTTTGCGGCAATGAACGTGAGCACATGCATTACGTCGTCATTCGGTTCGGGCAGCCCTACGACGTCTACATATTCAAACCGGCCGTTTTTATTCAACCAAAATAGTAGGTAATCCGCAAGCAGCTGCGAGCCCACTATATGATCTTGTAGACATCCGACCAAGGCCAGCTTGAAGCCGGCATGAACGTCCTTGATGGAAGGTGCTAGAATACCTGGGGTGTCAGTCAGATACACTATTGGTGTGTCTGATATCTTTATACGAGTTAATACGGCGCGCGTGATGCCGGCCGTTGCGCCGACGTGAGTGGCTTGGCCCAGATGAAGATGCGTGCTTCTCAAACGGTTAATCAGAGAGGACTTTCCAACATTGGGCACGCCGATAACCATCATGGAATAAGACTCCTCCGCCGTTCTGTTGTAACGTTGCGAATTTAATATCAACTTCTTGGCCAGGGGCAAGATCTGTTTCATGCCTTCGCACGTCTCAGTTTTCAGGTTTGTAAAAATTATATTGGACAGCCCTTCTTTATTCAGCGCAGAGACTATACTCTGCGTGTGCCTCCTGTCGGCCAGATCTTTTTTGTTCAGGACGAGGATATGCGGCTTCAAGCCGGTCAAAGTTCTGCTGAAATCCGCGTAACGTCCGGAAATCGGTACTCGCGCATCATGAACCTCGAGGATGCAATCAACATTTTTCAATCGCTGCTGCATCTGCCTTAAACCCTTAGTCATATGCCCGGGGAACCATCGTAACACGTTCGGCGATACGAATTTTTGTCGCAGGTTCGCGACTACTTTACCTCCTGTGTGCGTCATCATGTGTGCTTCGCCGCCACTGTGATGCTGCGACGTACCTTCAATATTACGATCTCTTTAAACGATCGGTCCTTTCCATAAATTCTAAAACATCGATACACGTGAGCGGTTAAAATTAACAAGACTCGTAAAGTATCGTAAAGCGTCATTACGAGGAGAACTTCAGATTCAGATATACCTAGAAAGTCTCTTCGTACGTTAACTTCTTAAGGGATAGATATTAAAAAATCTAATATGAATATGTTGATGCAAAAGTGTAATGAATCTTGTAATAATAGTTGTAGCACGCGAGACAAGTGCCAACACGCAGGTTATCGTGAGGATAATTTTTATTGGCCAGTCAAATCAAAATAAAGGCGACAGAGACTTTTGCATAATGCACAATACATAACGCACGCTGATTCCCGTATCGTGTGATTTCACCCTAAGGATGCCGTGTAAACGTAGTCACTGACAGCGCGCGCTTTTCGTACGCATACGTGCGTCATGCAGATGTATGCAGAATTTTTAAATTTATATTTGCAGTTAGCAATTTGGAATGTAAGTAAAGGCCGTTATCTCCACAATCTCCGACAAGCCCGAGAAAAGCTATTTAAAAACACAATGCAGTTTATTGATCAATAAAAATGGATCAAATTATGTAGAGGCTGTCGATTATCCGTCCATCACCGTCAATTATAATTAGCAGTCTTCTTTGTAGTTTAAATTTTATAATTATTATTTATTTTATGTATAATAGAATTTAGAAATTATAAATGCTGTATAATAAAACAGTATATATAATTAAGTATAATATAATAAAGTACTACATTATGATACAAAATAAAAATTGTTTTTATATCTTTAGCTAAAATATTTTATCAAGGGAAAACGTGAAAGGAGATCGAGCGAGAAAGCAGAACAAAGAGCGATTCTAAAGAGGAATGTGTATTTATTTTTCCCATCTACCTATATATGTATATATCTTCACTGATAAAAAACAAGAGAAATAATCACAATTATATTGGACATTGTTCTACAACGATTAAAGTTAATTGTATACATCGATCGACATGCATGTCGTCGGGTGAAAAGAAAAAGAAAGAAACGTCTCTCAGCTACTAGCCGTTTCTTCGCGTAATATAATAGCGTCTACACAATATCTCGCGAAGAAACCGAGAAATATAAAAACATATATTTCCAGGGTATATCGAACGTTTCGTCTGAGAACCTAATAAGATGTAGGACGTCCCCGCTGAAACTCGCCGTTCGCCGCGTCTCGGTCGCAGGGACCTTAAAACAGCGCGAACGTTCTCCCGGGCCTCGACGGTTCCCCGGTCATCGACTCTCCTTGATCGCCCTGGTCGTTTTGCATCGACAGCTGCGTCAGTTTGCCAGCCAGCGCGGGATTCGTCTGCATTATCCGGAGTAGCGTGTCCGCGGGCATGCTGCAATCAAGTTGTTTCACCGCCGATGAAATTTCCTGCGATTTTAATGCCGCAACAGGACGGTCAGCCCGTCCTAACCCCTGAGATTAACTTAATAAAGTCGTCAATTTATACCAAGATTTTTAATTACGTAATTCATTATTTCGAATCTATAATCTTTCTCTCCAGGTGTTAAACGAGTAATTAATAATTTTATATTGTCCACAAAATCCTGCAGGCTCTACTGGATAGATTGACGACGCAGATTAAGTTAATCGCAGCTTGATCAAAGTCGACCCCACAACTAAATCTTTCAATTAATTTTAATTTTTTTATTCATGTCTAACAAAATGTCGAATAAAAATGAATAATTCTGTACCATTATTGAGCCTCGTTTGTACACGAGGAATTTCATCATAATTTATAATTATTGAATTGAATTAATTTTCCTAATTTGATCTTTTTTTTCCTACTTTATTGCTTGCAGAGATTGCCAGTTGAGATACTTACACGCGCGGGAGGTTCCTCAGAGCTAACAACAAGTCCCTCTCGTGCCCGTTGAAATCCGGGGCCTCCGCAGGGTTGTCCCTCTTCCCGAATCCAATCGCCGTGGAGATGTATTCCGGTTTGAAGCCGCGAATCTCCCTCAACTTCGTCCGGTGCTTGAAGTAATGCGGATAATTGCGATCCTTGGACGCGGCCGCAGTCGCGACGATGAGGAACACGGCGATCGCAAATACCGCCCGCATGATTTTCTGGCGTATAAAAAGAGAAACACGTCTAACGCAATAACAAACATTTGAATATGTGATAATTGCACGTATATTTTAATTACGCAAAGGGCGATCTTTCGTTGCACGAGATACATTTATGATTGATCAAGCGACACATTTTTTTTAATTTCCACAATATGAATTTCTTACGAGATCTTGTCAGAATGGTGGAATATCGTGTATTGATCCGCACATACATCATTGCGCACATAATCGTATCTTCATTATAATTATACTTACTGCGATACGACAGAAATCGATTATTAATGTGTGCAAGACATTAAGATTTTATTTTCTATCTGCTTAAATTTACCGATTATCAGAATTATGTATTATTAGAAGTGACTTTTGTTTTCGCTTGGAACGTTCCATTACATATAGAAATAAAAGCACTGTATATTATTAGATTAGATTATTAACAAAAAGGAATAATTATTGCACCGGCTAAGTAAAATTAGATGCAAAGAGAATATTTGTTGTAATAATTTCCAAGTTAGAGAATATTTAAGTTTCAATACAAAACGCTCTTCTCGCAGACTTTTCGCAGCATTAAGTATTTCTTTATTTAAAATAACGATTAAGTGATCGATGAATGACTTTTTTTCTCGAAAAATGTCTTGCACTAAACTCGATTAAAATTTATAAAAAATTGCAAAACGTTTTCAACGCTATGAAAATTGTATACGTAAATCGACAATTCTAATTTCGGTGTATTTCTTCCCACAGGTACGAGACGAAATGTAATATCGTTTAGCGATACGCGTCGGTTCCAGATTTTCGATGATTCCAGAGAGAAGAAATGTCGACTTGTTTCGTGCGTGCGTGAGCCGAGAACTGGGCTCGGTGACTCGTCCGTGTCGCTTTGTACAAAGCCGCCGACGTCGGCGTCGCGGCCGCCGGCGACGCCGTCGTAGCCGCCATCAGACGCCGCGGCGACGAGGCCGCCGGGCGACCATGCTTTCCCTGCTTAATTTCTTTAATGCGCCCGGTAAATCGACGTTTTATCGTCGCATTGAAATCCCTGCCGACGAGATGGCTGCAATTTGCATGCGATAGCACCCACGTAGATGAGTGCGGGCCTACGGGGATTCAAAAAGGCGCCGGGACCGCCGCCGCCGCCGCCGCCGTAAGTGCGTCTAGCCGCCGATGCGTATGCGACATTTCCCTGCAGTGCACGACGATCCTTCTCGCGAGGACACTCTTCGTGATGACGATGCCACGCCCACGCTTTTACGTAATTTACCGTATGAGACATTTTTCTCTCCGACGCGCTCGTTAGATCTGATAATACATTAAAAAAACAGAAACGGTAATTAAGTCGCGCGAGTAAAACTGTAATTTCCTGAGTGGCCGAACTTTCAAATTACGAGTACGAGGAATTTTTTCCTACAGGGTAGAAATAGAATCGAGGCATACATACCCATTGATAAAAATCCTCTTTAGCTTCTATTTTTTATTTATACAAAAAATATATGTACATATTTATAATGCAGGAATACATATGTAATAATATATAATAAAATATAATATATGATTATTTATAATATGTAATTATTTCACGAATTTCTCAGATGCAGTATCTCATTTTGTCAGTTTAACTAGGGAATGATCTAAAACGACGACAGGTATTTCTTTAAGAATGAGAGAGCGTGGAATGCCAGAATATTTCACGAAAAGCTCCAAGAAGTGAAGATTAGTGGCTCCTTCAATTTCCGCATCACCTCCCACTTTCATACTAAAAAGAGAAGTTTTCTCGTTATTAATACCTATCTCAAGCGATGTTGTATTATTAAGTTGATAAAAATTATTCCTACCTCTCCACGGTGACAAACGATAAGACGTACATGCAAAGATATTTCACGTAACGGTTCATCACAGAAACATGAAATTGACGGAGAATCGTTTGTATTCCTATAGCAAATACCACAGCATCAACGGGATCCTGATATCTTTTGCTTAATAGACTTGCTATAACAATTACATAAAATGTTTGTTGTATTACTTAATTTTATTACGGAATAGAAAAGTATATACATATGTATATATATTTATGATATAAGTGTACCTGTATTTTTGCAATAGAATAATTTATTTAATTGCGACGCTGTGAATAGGAAAATGATAATAGCTATATTATCTATCTTCGGTGGCTTAATATAAACTTTATTGTGCGGATCACTGATCCCTGCCCAGTCCAATCGTACGCTAAGTTCGTGAAGCACTTCGCTTTTCTCCGGTTCCGTTTCATTATTGTCATCTTTCTTTGCAATCTCAGATAAAATAGCTCTAAAAGGTAAAAGAACGTAGAAGAGAAATCACAAAACACTAAATTAGTTTCCACATACGTGTTTAATGTTCGAAGAGCCGCTTCCATGTGCTTTGCTTCAAATTTGCACGCAGTGTTTAACTCGTATGCTATTTTTTTCCTGAGTAATTGATAGTGACCTATTTTCAATGTCCACTCGAGTGCCGACGACCACAGTTTGCTGCTAGCGCTTATAGAATTGTGAAGTTTCGTAATGTTACCTAAACCACACGCAAGTCAATTGGCGTATTAATTATATTCTCACTTTCATTGCGTGTATTAGTTTTTCTAATACGTCTCGAACAGCTCTTACCTTTGGCACTATCTAAAGAATTTAAAGTGGTTTCACAATCTTCCAACAGCGACATCCACGTTTTGTTTCGTATATTTTTTTCTGTATAATGAACCAAAGCCTCCAGTTCCATGACAATGAAGAAAGAGATAAGTTTGTCCAACCCTGACAATCCCGGCGTGCCTATTGTTTCTAATATCACCGAGAAAACTTTATAATTTAAAATCTCATTCTGCGTTTTAATATCATACCACGCTAGAGAATGTTCTATGTACACGGTGGTCCTGGAAAAAAAGGCACAACTGGCATAGAGGATGTAATATAATTATTTTAAGAACAAAATCGAAATATAAGTAATGTAATACCGCGGATCGGTAATACGAATAAGCTCTCTGGCAAGTCTACCCATGAACGTCAAGGAGTTCGTATCCGTTGAAAACGCATGCTTATCTTCTTGGAACTGTCTCCATGATTTTCCTGGTACCCAGGAGGAGCCTCTACGTTCTTCCTCGACCGCATTGTTTATAATATATGTAATCTAAGAATAAATATATCTAGAGTAGAATGTGAGAACGCGCATGTGAGAACATTTTTGTGCCACTTATATCGAGATTATATAATCATACAAGTCTCTCACTTCTTCATGCCATATCTTCAAACTGTTTATGTTAATATAATCTTGAATGTATTGGAAAGATTTTCTGTATCCGTCCATAATTGAAGATAAATTGTTCAATTTTTGCAAAAGAGATGTCTGGGAAAATATTTATAATTGTTAAATATATAATTGCAGAATAAACTAAAATTTTTCATTTACAGAATTTACCTTGGACTTCTGATCAAAATTGAGGCCATTCTGTACAGCTGAGGTAACTTTTTTGACAAGCTCCTGACGTATACCGTCTTCCAAGAGACGATGTGAGTCCACTCTTAAAACCCCTAAAGAAACGCTTCTCAGTGACAAAACACCCTTCGTAAAAACCGATACGGCATACGTTAATTTCGCCATCTATAAAAAATTAGTATTTTCTTTTTAATAAACGCAACTCCTAATAAGAATTCTTCGTAAGAATTCTTTCGTACCTGCAGTCTATCAGCCAGTTGTGCATAATCTTTAAGTTTATCTTTAGGCAGTTTAGTCGGGATCTCTTTAAATGAATTCGTTTCAAGATGCACTATCTCTGCTAACAAACCAAACACAGTTTCAGGTATAATTTGCAAAACGCGTCTTGCATATCCTTCTAGTTCCCTGCTATAATATTGGGACACCGAGGACAAGTCCGCGCTTCGTGCTTGGTTTACTCTCAGCAATGGAGTTTCCAATGCCGACGCCATCTAAAAATAATATAAAAAAATATATATATACATATATAATGCGTGTATTATATGATTTTTAATTGTATAAGCGTATTTACTTTGAGGAAAAGAGCTTTCAGTTTGATAACAGTCGGCGGATTTCCCTTTATGCTCGCCTGCATTGCATCGATAAAAGATTCCATGATATTCCACGCGTAGCAACAATCGGTCACGATATTTAAACTTATCATGACATCTTCAGATATGCTGCCTGTACGTAACATGTTGTGTAGAGTCTCACGCGTGTCAGCGAGATATTGTGAAATGTGTAGATTATTTTCCAACTGATGAAATTCTGGGAAGAGACACAGGATACAAATATTCGTACGGACCTGCTTTAAATAGAATAAATATCTACTTATTGATTCACGTTTCTTTACCCTGAACTTGTTCCAACGCTTGCAACAATTGTACTATTTTCCGCCCGTCTTCTTGCTTCAACGAATCAATGTGTTTGCTTATTTCCATAAACCACGTATAAAGATTTTGGTTTTTATCAATACCATCTAGAGATTTGGCGCCTCCAAAAATTTGTGCAAGATCAGTTATACGTTCGACACATATCCCTTTATCTTTCAGCCATTTGGTTTCTTTTCCGAGCAAGAGCTAATGTAAAAAAATGTATGTTAATCTATATATATATATATATATATAGATTAACTACTACTAAACTTACTATGTTTGTGTATATATATATATATATATATATATATATATATATACAAACATAGTGTGTATATATATATATATATATATATATATATATATATATATATATATATTTATTGATATTGTGACGAGAGGGACGAATGATTTTAAACATACATCTTTATACATCTGTTTAACATCCTGTTCAATTTGAGCAGTGCTCAACAATAAACGGAGACATTTTTGTGTGGTATATTTGCTTTCCATCACGACCAATTGACGTAGAGTACGCGAACGTTTTGAATCCTCTAACGCTATAGTAGGCGTAGCGGTGTGCAGAAGAATCCAGTGTAACGTAACATTGCATTCTCTCACTAATTTGACTAAAGAACCTGTCGCCGTTTCGTCCATTGCGCCTGCCAGCTGTACCTCTTCGGTCTCTTGCGTTAATTTCTAGAATATATATATTTCTAGAATATTTTTTACATAAAGAGATTTTATCAAAATTTGTTAAACTTTTACTTACATCCATTTTTGCTCCATATTTTTGCGCAATTCCCTTTACATTTGAATTCTCAAGTGTATTATTCAATGCTGTTCGTGCAGCTTTATATGGTGACCACCAGTCGCACAGATTTATCACTGTTCCCATATAAATACTAATTACCCAATTGTCGGGAAAGAATCTGTCTACTATTTCTCTCATAATGGCAGTTTGTGTATGTAGTATAGTTGGCTTAAATGACAAAATGATGACTAACATTGACGCTTGCGTGGCCACAGCAGTGCTACGATGCTCCGGATGCGGGAAGGCAAGAGTCTGATTATAAATCTCATCCGAGCGCAACCGACCAACAACGAGGTCTACCAAAAAATCTCTCAAAGGTACTCTCCTAAAAAAATTGTGTGTTTCTCTCTTATTATACATATATAAAAAAATATATTCTATTTTAATTTCTGAAAAAAGAACTTAAACTATACTTAAAACTAATCAATTACATTTTCCTTTCTCTTATGTTCAGATTATGTTCAGATTATATTACACACTTGAAATATTCTTCCGGATACGTAGCTGGTCTTTTGGATAGCGTTCTTACGTAGCCGGTTGAACGGAGCAGCATACAAACGTCATCCACTCTTGTCGAGGAAGACCGCTGGGCATTGTATCGATAGTAGGACACAAGTAATCTTTCACGTATTCGTCCTTCAAAATGATAATCGACCAACAGTAGCATGACACCGTACAAGTATACAGCCTCGCACTATATAAAAATTTACGTGCGCTATTATAAAATAAACTAACATACGCAATTCAAATTTAATTCTTCACCATGAAGAAACAGGCAAGTACCATTAATTGTTTTCCTTCTTCATTGAACATAATAGAGTCTACCGACTGATGTATGTAAACTCCATCTCCCAGCTCATCGATGTAAAAATTCAGGTCTGTAACATACTTGTGGATACTCTCGAAAGCCAAGTAGAACCTTGTGAGTATGTCCGAAAAGTTGGTTCGAAGCTCCTCGTCGGTTTCTTGGAGTGTCTGAAATAAATACAGGTGTTACCGTTATATGTTTTTTAATAAAACATGCAGGAGAAACATTGTTGCCTACCGAATCATCTTCTATCTTTTGCTCATAAACACTGGCTGCTTTGAAGTACGCAAAATCGATTATGATTGATCCGTACTTCTGTATCAGTTGCTTCGAATCCAAGCTGCAACACGATAAGAAAGTAACTATCAATGGCAACCTTTGCGAGTTACACGTCATATAATAATAAAGTTTCTACTTGAATATAAACTTTATATATATATATATATATATATATATATATATATATATATATATAAAGTTTATATTCAAGTAAAATAAAATTTTGTAAACTAAAATAATTATATATATATATATATATATATATATTTTAGTTTACAAAATTTTATTTTTTTTCATATTATAATATAATATAAGATATAAAATATATATATTCAGGGAAAAAATATTAATAACACAACGAAATTTACATTGCACTTGTTTGTGGAAAAGGGGTAAGTGATGGGCTTTTATTTTTCTCAAAGCATGATGGTCACCGTAATTATAATACCTATATAATGTAAATACGCACAATCAACAGGACATCTTTCTCCCAAAAAAACCGACCTGAAGACCGGCGGTACGTAATCCTTGAGTCGCATCAGTTCAGCTATGATCGCATTCCCACGAGATACCAGCCGCAGCAAGTTTTGCCCGCAAACATTATTCGCCGCCAGAAAGTCGTCCATTTTTTTCTCTCTCGTGTACGTCAGACGACTTTAACGAGCATCTGCAAGATGAGGGCTCGTCAACTACTTTAGACTTTTGACAGGAGCGCAACGAGAAGCTTTGATCAGCTTTGACAGCTGATCCCTCCCACGCTCTTATGCAGTTCTGCTGAGTTCTACCACGTGGAAGTACTCCGAAGAATCCGTCGTTACTATCCGTCGGTACGATCTCGTTTGACTTTCCGCTTCGCGTTTCAGCCGCAACATATCGGCGGCCAATAGCAGAGAAAAACCTGAGAGCGGCCATCCCGGCCGCTTTTTTTTTCAGATACATTTTGGCACGAAATTCTGTATATTTGTCCATAAATGAAAACTAATATTATTATAATTTATTGTTTAAACTCGAACGTACTAATTCCAAATCCTTTCATCAGCCTACAGTTACTATGCCACATTGGATTCACCATTTTGAATTTATAAACGAAATTAATTTTTTCTTTTAGTAAAAACATTTGGAATCAAACCGACAACGCCTTGATGTTCAAAAATACGATTTAACGAAATAGAAATTGACTTTTTTACAACTTTTTTACGTTTTTGCTGCTATATTGGGAAAATGGCGAGTGATAGCGAAAAACGAACAACGGGATCATAAAGAGCGGACAAAAATACAATAGGATACGGAATTTTTTAAATGATTCCTTGATTTTTTCTTTGAAAACTTACTACATGACGAAAAATCAAAATTTAGGTCGCTCCCGGACGAAACGGGTTAATGTTCCCACGGCCATGTATCACTTGACACGGTGTCTTACATCGTAGAAATTGGGACATTGTACCAATTCCCTCTCGAAAGAGACGAAAAGGTACGGCGTGCTCTTGGCACCCAAAGCTCCTAGGAGCGACGGGTGAGCCCCCTCACCACGACAAGGTGGCACGCAACGAGGGGGGCCCGCGCGCGGGCGCGCCGGAATTAGCCGCGAAAGTCGAAATCGTCGTGCTACACGACGTTCAACGACTTCCGCGGCCACCCTGGCTCCTGCCCAGCCCCGCAGGCGCGCCGGAGTTAGCCGCGAAAGTCGAAATCGTCGTGCTACACGACGTTCAACGACTTCCGCGGCCACCCCGGTTCCTGCCCGGCCCCGCGGGCGCGCCGGAGTTAGCCGCGAAAGTCGAAATCGTCGTGCTACACGACGTTCAACGACTTCCGCGGCCACCCCGGTTCCTGCCCGGCCCCCAGGCGCGCCGGAGTTAGCCGCGAAAGTCGAAATCGTCGTGCTACACGACGTTCAACGACTTCCGCGGCCACCCCGGCTCCTGCCCAGCCCCGCAGGCGCGCCGGAGTTAGCCGCGAAAGTCGAAATCGTCGTGCTACACGACGTTCAACGACTTCCGCGGCCACCCCGGTTCCTGCCCGGCCCCGCAGGCGCGCCGGAGTTAGCCGCGAAAGTCGAAATCGTCGTGCTACACGACGTTCAACGACTTCCGCGGCCACCCCGGTTCCTGCCCGGCCCCGCAGGCGCGCCGGAGTTAGCCGCGAAAGTCGAAATCGTCGTGCTACACGACGTTCAACGACTTCCGCGGCCACCCCGGCTCCTGCTCGACCCCGCAGGCGCGCCCGAGTTAGCCGCGAAAGTCGAAATCGTCGTGCTACACGACGTTCAACGACTTCCGCGGCCACCCCGGCTCCTGCTCCCGGTTGTACCAATTCCCTCTCGAAAGAGACGAAAAGGTACGGCGTGCTCTTGGCACCCAAAGCTCCTAGGAGCGACGGGTGAGCCCTCTCACCACGACAAGGTGGCACGCAACGAGGGGGGCTACACGACGTTCAACGACTTCCGCGGCCATCTGTTACCGCCCTTGCTTGATAGGTGCGCGTTGGGTTCCTGCACAGTACTGTCGTACTTGACGACGCGTCAGATCTCACTTGCCATACGTACCACTGAAATAAAGGACGAACAAATTTATTACAAAATTATTATATTAAGTATTGACATAAATAAATTTAGATAAATTTTTAATTTTTTCTTAAAATAATTTTTAACATAATATGTAAATATGTAATTATATATTTCTGCAAAATTAAATAATTGTACAATCGACATTTTTTAGAAATATATAAAAAGTTTTATAATTTTTTGACAAAATATTTACAATCTCGCGTCATTTATATGATACGCGATATTATATCATAAAACCAATTTCTCTCAATCAAAAATAGATATGTAAATAGATATATAGGCTACAAACAATTAAGTTAAAATCATTGCTTTGTTGAAATAAATTTTAATACTTAATAATCATTATTAAGTTTCCTAAAAATGATTTTTTTTCAAAAAGAAAATTCTTCATATTTTCTTAATTCATGCTGATATTTATACGTATTAAAATTTTCTAAATATCTCTAGATATAATTTCTTTGCAATGATTTATATGATATTTAATCTTGGAAAAATATGGGAAAGGATGAAGGAGAGGAATAGATAAATAAATAAAACACATCCTAACTAATGTATCATTTTTCTCTAACTACAGTTATTTATTTTTTTTATAATACCTAATACAGTATTCTTATTCTTATCTCTTTTTTAAATAAATATAGTTTCATAAAAAATAAATCTAAGGAAAAATTTTATATTTAAAAAATCTTTATTTTATACACACACACACACACACACACACACACACACACACACACACACACACACACATACATATATACACATACACATATATACATATATATATATATATATATGTATATATATATATATATATATATATATATATATAATAGAATTATTTTACTTGTTTCTCAGTTTCTAAAATACACTTTATAGAAAAATATTAATTAATATAAAATTAATATAAAAAATATAATTAATATAAAAAAAATTAATTTATATAATGCAATTTCGAATATTTAATTTACGCAAATTAAAAAAATTTCGCGAAATAAAACTCAGATTTCCATATTTTGTTAAATATTAATTTTATATATTTTATATAAAGTTTGTAACATTGATACACAATTATTTAGACGTGATATGATTTGACAAATAATTAAAATAATGGTAAATCAAACATTTGATAAACAATGAGCTCGATATTACGAGCTGTGTACGAAGTATGCGAGCATTTGCTCAAGCACAATCGCATAATACGTACTACATCGACAATATAGATAATACCAAGATTAAATATCTACCATAATTAATTCTAGCCCATCCATTTTAAGACAACGGATCTATAAAGTGCAATAATGCAATATTTACATTTAAATATAATATTTTTCTATTATTATTTATTGTCGTCATCCGATTGTGTAAAACCAAAATATATTTACTCTATACTTGATTAATCATAGATCCGTTCTCCCAATAAAAAAAATTTGACTCACCGATCCGATGCGCAACGGGTGGAGTTATTTCAGCCACGTAGCTATGATGATAGAATATCTGTAACATACAAATATAAAATTCAAATTAAATAAAGTTCAAAATGACCAACGTTTCGCAAGATAATTCTTACATGCGTCTAATTTATGTTTCAATAAAAAAATATAATTACAATTATCTATTTTCCGAAGATTTCATAATGATAAACTTTGATAATTTCAAAAAGTTTTCTTAGCGAAATAAAAGAATCAGAATAAATAAGAGGAAACTATTAATTTTATACAAATAAGAAATGATGCTTACCCCAAGGTTGCTCCGTCGGGGCCCGCAGTCTATCCTAGACCTCCTCCTCCTCCTCTCAGGACATCTGGGACTTGTCATCGGGCAACATACAAGTATATAATTTACATTACGTGTGACGCTGCAACACACAAATATATAATTCACATTAAAGAGGCGTTCAAAATGATCAAAGTTTAAAGAAATAATTCTTATGCGCATTTATAATAATGTTCACTATAATAATTGCTACATGAACGGATCGCGATACCGCTCAATCCATTCATCGTCGCGACACTTTTTCACTTCGCGTCCGATTCGAAAATAGCATTGCGAACTTTACTCCGATTCCGAATGATTACTCGCACAAGATATTACTTTATAAGAATTACGAGACACTATCTTATTGCACATCGCAGTCCAATCAGTATTCGTCGCACCAACCAATAACTTACCTATTTCGTAAAATATTACGTTTCGATAAACGAAGCTCTGCTGCTGGCTCAACGGTCGGTCAACACTCGGGACAACGGTTACGCGGGAATGCGCGGGAACTGGCGGGAATGCGCGGGAACTGGCGGGAATGCGCGGGAACTGCTGCTAAGTAAGCGGCGCGCGAGGGCGCCGAGCCTGCCGAGTATTGCCGAGCGCGTTACGTCGAATATTTTATTGAATATATCAAAATTTTAAGAGCGACTATGTTTCAGCTTTCCATCGCTTGAGTGAATTACCTGTACTTGAACGTGTCAGTCCGATAACGATAATGTACAAATCACAATTAAATTGCCGTGATAGATTTTAAAATGTATAAAAGAATCGCGTCGCCGATTCGCCGGCGTCGTTTCGTCGCCACGGCAATGAAATATACGAGGCCGCTAACTTTGCGCGAGAATCGATTAATTAGAAAATGTGCGCAGCATTTAAACTCGTAAATCTCGCTTATATAAAACAGCTTTATTGTTATTTTGCAGT
>CAKMUF010000069.1:0-21473 GCA_928718305.1 Tetramorium bicarinatum | reverse complement strand
CATTTACGACTTCCACCATTAATATAGGTTGACTACCAGACGAAGGGTTCGATGAATCTAATGGTTTCTCTGTAATCTTCTCGGGCGAATTTATCGACGGTTTTATTTTCATAGAGCCCGCTTCTGTTTTCTCAGTTTTCTCAGTTCGTTCTGTAACTTTATTCTCTGCCTTTTTCCGCCACGATCTACGGTTCTTGGCACTGGTCATTGTATCGTCTACAGGGATGGTAATTGTGGTATTTAATAGTGGAAAGTCCAGTTTAAGCTGTGCAAAGTGGACAGGACAATATTTAAGCAGAACTAACCGAAAGACTAGAGCAACACCAAATCAAACAAGAAAATTTTTTTCATCGACTAACGGAACATTTCTACAAAATGTGATTTTATTGTAATATGAAAATAGCGAATACATTCCTTACTGTGTTCTGCCTTTTGAGTAATATCTTCAAAAATTTGGTTGATAACCTTGATTCTTCTGTGTGCCATAACCACCAGTCTTAATCGATTTCCCAGGTCCTGTACCTCGTGTACTTGGGCAAAAGTTCCAATCGGATAAATTTCATTCAAGTTTTGAACAACGTCAGCTTCATTCCTGTATAAATTGAATTTTACATTTATTATTTGTATTGTACAATGGATAATAATTAATTTTAACGCTATTTATATCAGTATAAATTACTGCTGGAAAATAATTTTATAGCACTTACTCTTCAGACTTTTTTAAGAAAACTCCCACGTAAGGCTGATTCAGCTTTATCTTTCTACGTATTAAGTCTATCAAAACTGGATTGCTAATCTCAATTAGCTTAATAAACCTGGGAAACACTGGATTTCTATTGATAGCAACGACTGGAACATAGAGGCCATACTTCAGGTACCAATACAGTTGCAGGCAGAGAAGTAGAATAATCTGCAGATTGTTCTCCATCGCTATTGCTAAACAACACGTATATATAAAACAAAAAACTGCTTTCTCAAAAATAGCATTGGATATGTGCATATATATACAAAAATATAAAAGTATACATTACTATATTTCTGTGATGAAATATAATAATATATTTCATCATAGCTATTACACAAAATATAACAGACAGAATAAAAATATCAGTATCAAAAATAGTACAAATTAAAGTATAGGGAGGATAATGAATAACTATTACTGAATTACGAAGCAAGTAAATTATAGAGAGAACAAATTTATTAAGTTTACGAAAAACTAGAGGAAAAACAAGATACTCGAGTTTGAAAAAGTCCGGCAGGTTAAGAAATAAAACACACATTAATTAAGAAAATCATATAAAAACTCGAATCAATTAGGTAAAAAGAAAAAAAAAAGAATTACTCGAGTTTGAAAGAGGCAGGCCAAATAAGAGATAAAATAAGCGATAAAGACAGAAATTAACTAAGATCATACGAAAGCTGATCGAACTGATTCAAGTAAATAAACTCAGTTTACCTCGGGGGGTCTCGATCGGAGTATTTTTTCGTCGTGAAAAGTCTCACCAACGTGACCGCGGGATGAACCCGGCTGATCCGCAGCAATCCCGACCTGTGACCCGGCGGCTCCGCTCGCACCAGCCGCGGTCTGACGCAAAACGGCGACGGTGCGCGATGATCCGAGGCCGACCGGTCGCCGCGGAAGGAGCGCGCGATCGCACCGCGCTGCCGCAGGATCTGCGGCAGCTTGGCATTCACCGCTGTCACGAGTCGCATGGTCCTCCGAAACCTTCGCGAAACTCCAGCCCTTGCTACCTTGTCACTCACGCGAGAATTGCTGGCCGAGCGGGAGGAAAAAAAAGAAAGCGAGAGAGGTTAGGTTATGACACGCGATACCACGCGAGTGCGTAGCTTGGTCCTAACCTGATTCAACGTAACTGCGACGGAGTTGTATGTATGTACATACAACAACAGGAGGGAGTGGAATTGAGCAATAGAAAGAGACAAAGTGAGAGAGAACTGCAAAAGTTTGACGTGTAAAGTAACAAATTGAGTTACTCACATAAATTTCAATAAATACGCGATAAATTATATGTTATTCTAAATGTAAGATCATTTTGAACGAGCTGTAATAATCATCTATACATTGAAATTAAAATAATATTTGTAAAAGAAAAAGAAAAAATATTTGTTAGAAATTTATTAAACAATAATCGAAGAGAAAATAAAGTTTAAATTATTTTACCATTTTTCAATTTGCGGGTAAAATGAAAGGAAGAATTATTATTCGAGCAATATTTCGAGGACTATTTTAAAATCAATATATCCCTTGATAAGCAAAAATGAATTAATTGATACATTATTAATTTGATAAAAAATACATATAAATTTTAAATTATTATTAAATAATGGAAAGACTATTTATATATATTATGTATTATGAATATATTATGTATTTATTGAGACGCTTGATCTGAATAACTGTGGGAAATTCTTTTCGCTGACATATGATTATTTTTCTAGACCCAAAAGTATAATCCAATCAACGCGAAGAAAATTTCCAACAGTTGCAAAATAAATATTTTGTTGAAAATGGCCACTGGCTGTCGGCACGCGACGAAAGAAAGAGTGTCTTTAATAATATTTTGTCGGTGTCGTAACTCTCGACTGCATCGTAAAATGCACGCTACGCGTTAAAAATGAGTCACATACACATTTGATTTCGATTTTTATTGAGTTGAAAGAAAAAAGACGTAAAATCGAGAAGCACGAAAGAAGGCCGAGACTTTGAAAAGAAAGGAAATAAAGAAATAAAATATCAAACGCGACTAAACGTTCATTTAATTCAGAAAATATTATTTAAGGTAGAAAGTTCGAGATTGTGATCATTGACGATTGTCATTTCGCGTACTTTTCGAGTCTTTTTGAAAGAATTACCTCTATCCGCATGCATCATATTTACATTAATCTCAAAACGCTTGTCTAAAAATTTTTTTAATGCAAAAGGAACATATTTGTTAAATTTCATGCAGATATAGCCAGCTGTTTATTAGATCATGGATAAAGGTGTTGGTGACAGACAAATTAATCAAAAATCCTGGATTTCGCCTCTTATTAATAATAATCATTCAAATTACAAAATATCTCAATCTACTTCAAAGATGGACAATAATGAGAGCAATATTATTGATTACAAAAATATTTCACTCACTATGAGAGGTAAATTATTATAACAGCCATTATAAAATTTGCATTGTTTTTATTATCAATATTCTGCAAGATACGAATTTTATTTCTTTACAGGGAAAATAAGTTCAGATTACATATACAGAAACAGTGCAACGCAAAAGCAGCCTAATATCACTTTTGTGGAGGACACGGAAGATGATGATGAACAGTTCATCTTAAATATAAAAGCGATTATTGATAAAAATGACAAAATGTAACGTTTATTAATAATTAATTTGGATATAAATCTGCAGGATGTCCCAGTATATTCTTAAAATGCGATACTGTTTCACGAAATTCAAAATAATAATCGAGATATTAAATATTGAAGATATATTAGGCTGTGTTTAGCTCGAGCCATCGCTTTTTTTATATCATCTCCACACACTATCATTTGTCTAACGTTTAACATGTAATATCTCAATTGCGAATTTTGCAAAATGACATAGGTATCTTTCTTGTTCATCTCAATCAGTTCTATCTTCTCACGAGCGGTGGTAAGGGTATACTGGGACAGCAGATAATTATTGTACTTTTTCATTCAAATTGATATTTCGTCATGAATAGGCAGAGCAAGGAAAACTTTAGCATAAGAGATTTGCAAAGCAAATCGTATCTATCGAGAAAGAAAAAGTGTGCGTTCAGCGACGAGGATGAAAATCTGATGAAACGATTTAAAAGATCGGTGGACAAAAGCAATGCTTCGTGCGCAGCTACTCAAAAGTCGCAGCAGTCTGAGCACGGTGTTTCTGTTAGTAATCAAGAACATCACGATAACTCGACGACCTGTACCCCACAGATTACTCCGGTGATAGAATATAATAATAACGATACGTATTTCAGGTATATTCCAATTTTGTAGACAATTTTTAGATTTTGGACAGTTTCAAACGTATCGCGGCAATCGATCAATCGGTTGAGTTAACGTTTCATTTTCAGATGTAACATGAATGAACTATTTTTTCACGCAGCTTCAAAAAATGATCAATGGCCAATGCGAAAATTACCGAAATAGAAATCGAGGAAATACAGGAGATAATTTATCACGAGACACAGGATTTAACGCCTCAGAAAGACAACTTGTAATTCATAAAATAATTCTTAGTTTATATAAATATGAAATATAATTTTTGTGATAGTTATCGATTTAATATATAATACTCTATATAAAATTATATATCTGTAAGCTTATTATTTGTAAAATATGTAAGTTACATGTGTTCAAAGTCTTTCCGAATTCTGATTCTATCAGATATATACAATATCGATTCAAAAATAAATGATAAAGAAAAATTATTTAAATTTGTAAAATACATAATTAGTATAATTATTGTAATAAAATTCTGATAATTTTAATTATATAATTTAAATTATAATAAATATATAATTAGATTGTTTTGTAATACAATGCTGCAGTTCGATATGACTTTTAACATGTTTGAATCGATATCTCGTCGATGATCTCATGAACGAAAAGAACGGGCGACATTCGGCAATCCTCGGCAGCGGAGACAATTCGATTTTCTATACATGTTTTTAATAAAATTATAAACAAATAAATTTCGGAGAGCTTGTGGCTATAGCAATTCTTTGTATACACAAACATCAATATATAAAATGCGGTGAAATAGTAAAAATAGTACACTACAGTACTATTATATTTTAATAACATATTTAAAAGATAATATATTTAAAATATTTAAAAGACTGATAAACTCTTATGGACGATCACATGACTATTAAAATTTAAATTGTTAACTTATAATGTAATATTAATTTTATGATTTATTATTATCCCATTGTTTCATAAATATACATATTCAGGATCCAAAAATATTTAATTTTAATTTAAAACTGTGTTAAAAACTAATTATTTAAATATGTTAACAATAAAAAAATTTATAGCGTTTTCGATTTATCCGACTCGACCCGACTCCGAATCGGGTCAAGTCAGATCATAAGTTCGATTGTATGTATGTACGTAGCAGACGACTCTAAATCGAACTTATATAACTCGAAGTCGGGTCGGTAAATCGAAAACGCTATAAGTCTGATCTTTTTAGCTAAACTGTACTGACTGCGACTGCGTTGAGTAACTTCCTGTCAGGCTAGCGTCCTATGGCATGTATTTCTCGCGTAACCAATCACATAACGTTTTATGTTATTTATTTCTCGAATAATGCTTTTGATTGGTTACGCGGGAAATAAATTCCATGGGACGCCAGGCTTAAAGTCGTAAAAATTCAGCGTATGTTTGTCTCAGTTTTTGTAGAATTGTAAAAATTATTTAGATATTTTTTGCGTGCCTATACGCGCTCGCCGCCGACCGACTTGAGCCGCCGCAGGCGCGCTGTGACGTCACAGCGGTAGACGGCTCGGCCAGCCGCGCTCTCGTACCGGCGCGACATAACTGCTGCGTACGTACCACTGCGTACCAAGCGTTCCGAACGTTGACCGACCGTAGAGCACGCAGGTAGCGGCTAGTTTCGTGTACCGAAATACAATATCATATCATACAAAAATAAAATACAAAATAAAATATTCCCTCCCATGGGTACGACCTTGACGTGGTGGGAGGGCTCAGTACCCTTCGGGGGAAGCTAACGTACCCGCCCCTCCTTTCCTTCGGTGTACGCGATGGGTGATAACTCATTGGCGCGCCCGCTCCTCCTTTCCCTCGGTGTACGCGATGTGTGATAACTCATTGGCGCGCCCGCTCCTCCTTTCCCTCGGTGTACGCGATGTGTGATAACTCATTGGCGCGCCCGCTCCTCCTTTCCCTCGGTGTACGCGATGGGTATACCTGCGGAAATGCGTGCACGCAACCGTCCTAGTACGGCAGTGGCGCTTTTCGATGTGCGATAACTCATTGGCGCGCCCGCTCCTCCTTTCCCTCGGTGTACGCGATGTGTGATAACTCATTGGCGCGCCCGCTCCTCCTTTCCCTCGGTGTACGCGATGGGTATACCTGCGGAAATGCGTGCACGCAACCGTCCTAGTACGGCAGTGGCGCTTTTCGATGTGCGATAACTCATTGGCGCGCCCGCTCCTCCTTTCCCTCGGTGTACGCGATGTGTGATAACTCATTGGCGCGCCCGCTCCTCCTTTCCCTCGGTGTACGCGATGGGTATACCTGCGGAAATGCGTGCACGCAACCGTCCTAGTACGGCAGTGGCGCTTTTCGATGTGCGATAACTCATTGGCGCGCCCGCTCCTCCTTTCCCTCGGTGTACGCGATGTGTGATAACTCATTGGCGCGCCCGCTCCTTCTTTCCCTCGGTGTACGCGATGGGTATACCTGCGGAAATGCGTGCACGCAACCGTCCTAGTACGGCAGTGGCGCTTTTCGATGTGCGATAACTCATTGGCGCGCCCGCTCCTCCTTTCCCTCGGTGTACGCGATGGGTATACCTGCGGAAATGCGTGCACGCAACCGTCCTAGTACGGCAGTGGCGCTTTTCGATGTGCGATAACTCATTGGCGCGCCCGCTCCTCCTTTCCCTCGGTGTACGCGATGTGTGATAACTCATTGGCGCGCCCGCTCCTCCTTTCCCTCGGTGTACGCGATGGTATACCTGCGGAAATGCGTGCACGCAACCGTCCTAGTACGGCAGTGGCGCTTTTCGATGTGCGATAACTCATTGGCGCGCCCGCTCCTCCTTTCCCTCGGTGTACGCGATGTGTGATAACTCATTGGCGCGCCCGCTCCTTCTTTCCCTCGGTGTACGCGATGGTATACCTGCGGAAATGCGTGCACGCAACCGTCCTAGTACGGCAGTGGCGCTTTTCGATGTGCGATAACTCATTGGCGCGCCCGCTCCTCCTTTCCCTCGGTGTACGCGATGTGTGATAACTCATTGGCGCGCCCGCTCCTCCTTTCCCTCGGTGTACGCGATGTGTGATAACTCATTGGCGCGCCCGTCTTTCCCCTCCAAGTGGATTAGGCCTACTGGGGATACCACTTTAAAAAAAACGCATTAACAATAGTACCTCATGGGTAATGTGGAAATCTATTGACGAAAAAATACAACAATGCTCTAAGACATTTCTGTAATAATTAATGAATCTGACATTAATTAAATTAATTAATTATTTAATGTCAGATAGAATTAAATGATAGAATAAGATTTATCACGTTAATGCACAGAATATCATAAAAATTATTAAAAGAAATTATTTGAATGAGAGGTTAGGTGAGAATGAATGAATTCTCGGCATCGAAAACTTCTGCAAAGTCGGCAAGTCGGCAAATTAGTCATTAACCTCCGTTTATTTAGCAGACAAATTAAAAATTTTTTATTTTTTATTGTTGTAATTGTTTGGGAATAATTTGGGCAAGTTTAGGAAAATATTATCATAATTTGGGAAATAATATTTTATTTATAATCGATGAAAATTAATTTAGCGTTTAGTTAGCAGTCATAATAAAGGAAAAAAATTTTTTTTTAGCAATCAACTAGAAATTATTTGGGAAACATGTCTGTAAAGTTTTAATATTTAGGAAATAATAATTTCGTTGTAATAATTAAATTTAATATCTGAAAATCAGTTTCACCATTATGCGAAAATATTGGAACGTTCCAGCTGCGCACATTCCAATTGCGCATAGTCGTTTACAGTAACCTGGAGTTTTTTTGCTGGACTACCAATCAGAAACTTTTACACTAATTAGCCAATAAGCAAAGTCAGCATTGGAGATCCATCCTAAAAATTTTCTACCTTTTAAAACCTTGTGTCCACGATCCGAGAACTCTGTCCGAGTTCTAGTTCCGAGAAATTTATAGCCAATCAAAGAGCAGCTTTTACGGAAAAGTGACAATTTTATTGGTTTAAACGCTACACGTTTTTCGGAATTAGAACTCGGACAGAGTTCTCGGATCGTGGACACAAGGCTTAAGGAATTTATTAAAATAATTGACATTATTATTTAATGTCAATGTATATAAATATGAATAATTATTTATTTTTATAATTATTTCAACCAAAGTAGAAATTCGTACTTACCTTTTGCATGATGTGGTAATCTTCTTCTTCGGGTGCATGATGTGTAGTGAAGTATAATTATTCCGAAATAGCATGTGATTTATAAAGTATATAAATATGTAGATGAGACTCCAAAATAAAGCGTTATTTTAATAAATTCCTTAAAAGGCAGAAAATTTTTAGGATGGATCTCCAATGCTCACTTTGCTTGTTGGCTAATTAGTATAAAAGTTTCTGATTGGTAGTACAGCAAAAAAACTCCAGGTTACTGTAAACGACTATGCGCAATTGGAATGTGCGCAGCTGGAACGTTCCAATATTTTCGCATAATGGTGAAACTGATTTTCAGATATTAAATTTAATTATTACAACAAAATTATTATTTCCTAAATATTAAAACTTTTCAGACATGTTTCCCAAATAATTTCTAGTTGATTGCTAAAAAAAATTTTTTTTTCCTTTATTATGTCTGCTAACTAAACGCTAAATTAATTTTCATCGATTATAAATAAAATATTATTTCCCGAATTATGATAATATTTTCCTAAACTTGCCCAAATGATTCCCAAACGATTACAACAATAAAAAATAAAAAATTTTTAATTTGTCTGCTAAATAAACGGAGGTCATTGTAGGCATTCTGCTTATGGCTATGCTTATGTATTTTTGTGTAGATTAGAAATTCAGATACCATACGCATGCGCTATGGTATCTGCACATTCTGCTTATGGCTTATGCAATTTTATGTGCTTCCACCTTTAAGGTGGAAGCACATAAAATTGCATAAGTCAAAAGCAGAATGCATAAGAAAATTGATTGGTCTATAAACGTGTGCATAAGAAAAATAGACCAATCCATTCGCTTATGCATTCTGCTTATAGCTTACGCAATTTTATGTGCTTCCACCTTTAAGCTGCATTCTCGTAATGTTTCATATAGGGAATTTCACACACGATGGTGTGCGGCACACGAGTACCAGCAGTAGAGACGGAATTAAAACCGCAACATCTTTGATGCGTTTTTCCGCGCGTTTACTGGCTGGTAGCTGTCACTTTCACGCTGCTTATCGCTAACTGCGTAAAATTGCGAGTTAACATAAATTTGTAAACGCATACCGTTCCGTACACGATATAATATTTTCAGTCTATGTGTGTGTGTGTGTGTATATATATATAACATGTCAGATCTTGTAGAAAATCAAGTTCAATTACTGCTTGCCGGACAAGCGCTGGAGAACGATGACATATGCAATGTACATACCCTCGCGAGCGACACGACAGGTATGTCAAACGCCTTTGCACGGCAATCGTTTCTCATAATGTTCTTGCGAGGCCCTGAATTCCTCTCTTCTTTTCCCCTCTCGCAAAGAGAAAAATAAGACACTGAGGCTATGTGTATGTTGCAGGTGAACAATCAGGTCAACTAACAGCACACATTCCCATTTGCTTGAAAACAGTGACGTACATAGTCGCCGCTGTTGTCATAAATGACCAAGGTGAAGTGTTAATGATGCAAGAAGCGAAAGCTTCTTGTTCTGGAAAGTGGTACTTACCAGCCGGTAGAGTGGACAAGAATGAAAATCTCATAAGCGCTGTGAAGAGGGAGGTCTTGGAAGAGACTGGTCTGGTGATAGCACCGACGACGCTGATACTAGTAGAATGTGCAAATGGTACATGGTTTCGCTTCGTGTTTACTGGGGATATAGTTGGTGGTACTCTGAAGACGCCCGATCAGGCAAATGAGGAATCGCTACAAGCATGTTGGGTACGAAACATCAATGACTTGCCATTAAGGTCTAACGATATCATATATCTCCTAGACCGAGGAAAAAGTTATGTTTCGAATAAGACTGTTCCTCAACATCCTCACTTGATGCCTGTGTCCAAATCACATGCAAAACTATTGCTGAGATTAATAGTTACGTCTAAAAAAAGGGCAACGTAAGTATTATGTGGTTTCCAATAGAATTATATCGTTAAATTTAAATATAATTACATCATAAACGCTACACTGTATGCAGCATTTATGATGTAATTATATTTCAATTAATAAAGTAATAACTCTATATAAATTTTGCATATAGGAACAGATTACATGTGCTTATGTCTGATACTGAACAATATAATCCACCAATTTGTGAACTTAATCCAAATCGTAGTTTACTGTCAACTCTGCATAGCTTTATGACGGTGAGATATTTAAAAAAAAACATTTTATAAATACATAAATATTAGTTATAATTAAATTGTTGCATATATTTTTCAATTTAAAAAATGTTTAATATGCAATCTATTTGAAAATTAAACTAGTTTGCAAATTTTTATGAATGTATAGTCACAGATCTATTTATTTTTGTAGGAAATATTTGGAAACGATGTAGCACAGCATAAGCCACACGGTTTACTGTCTGTAGAATTTAGTGGTGGACAAGGAGGAGATGGTCTGTGCTTAACATTACTGGTATCCTTCAAATTACCATTGGAAAATGTACCTATAATTGGGAAATATATTTGGCATGAACTTTCTGAAAACGTAGCAGAAACTCTTGCAGCCCGTCTGCCACGAAATATGACTGTCCCTTTGAAGGTCGTACGTTAATTGCATACGAATATTTTATTAAGCAATTGTTTTTCTTGACGAAAATGAATTATCATGACAGAACTCTGAGATTTTTTTACTAAAATCAAGGTTATAATGTTAAAGTTGTAGAGTTACCCTAGTCTATACCAATGACTTCATAATAGATATTAATAACTATGATTTTATAACAAATAATACATTCCATATTTTTATCTAATATATATATAAGCGAATAATTATATGATACAGGAGAAACTAAAATATTACATCTTCTAATCTAGTACTTATTGAAATTAAATTCTTTTAAAAAATTTAATCCATTTCCAGTCTAAACTAATTATAAAATATAATGCATTAAACAATATAGTTATAATAATAATATAACATATATATATAATAGTATAACAAAAATCTCACAATATATGTATCACGATATATTGGAAACTCAAATTTGATTGATAAGTATATAATTTAAATTAGATTGTATATATAATTATGTAAAGAAATTTATATATTTAAAAGTCAAGTTTATTAGTTTGCTTAAAAATTTATTATTAAATATACTACATAAAAATGTTAAATAGATTTGAAATTTTATACTCGCATACGCGATTAAAAGTTACATAGTTTTTAACACATCTCATTTATACGAGTTATATTATTCAATTTCTGCTATATAATATAAAAAATTCAAGAGATAACTTATTGAAATACGCTTTATGTATATGAAACATAAAAATAAGGATAACAAAAGTTTTAAGGAGCACTTCACTATTTATTATATATCAAATTACACATATGAACTCAAAACAAGAGTGAAACTATATTTTTGTTACTTTTATATATATTTTGTCCCAAAATATATATCCTATATATAATAATTACAATAATTTGCTTATTTTATTCAAGGGCTATTTAAAAGTCTGATATCAATTATAAAGTACTTGTATAAATAAAAATAATTGAATAAGAAATAATAAACATGTTAATTATTTATATAAATAAATGATGAAAACTTTTTTATGAAAATATTGTTTCTACTGTCCTGTCATATCCTATTTTAGTAACTCAAAAACATCACAGATCATTATAATTATATATACCACTTGATCTTAAATAAATCTATATAAAATACACAAATTTATAATTTTTTATATAATGTTATATTTAAAATTCAGGAAGACCATCATATAACAGCACAAAGATTTGAAAATAAAAACTATTTGTTGGCTTTGCTTTTGTAAAAAATTGCTCGTTTGCAAGTAGAGCATTGAATGAAAAAATACTAATTGTAAGAATACAGTATTTCTAAAAAATCCTTAATGCGCAGGATATCATACATAATTTCTTACAAATTAATATTAGTTTAATTATTGAAGAGATTTTAAACAACAATTCAACAAGACTTCTTAAAATCTAAAAAATTAATTAAATTTTTTTTAAATAATTATATACAACAGATAATACACACTTTCTTATTATTATCAAGAATTTGTTTCAATTTTTATATATATTTTGCTTAGTTATTGATAATAATATCAATTTGTAATAAATTATATAATTTATCCTGCTTAATAATAATAACGCATTAATAATAATCATGTACATCTTCAACTGGAAGTAGATGTTAATCTTCCCATAGTATTCAATACAGTATCATCTGTACTTTCATTTTTTATAGGAACAACATTACTAGCATTATGCATTAATTTAATGTCATCATTGAGCGTTAAAGACACATTATTTAAATAATTCGAAGAAGCGATAGCATTAACATCTGTACCAGCATGCAGTAAATGTTTTTGATTATTTTCACAGTCAGTTGCATTTGTGTCTGTATTCACAGGATGTTTCTTCATGTGAGTTGTTAAATTGCCACTGTGATAAAACTCCTTCCCACAAATTTTACATTGAAATGGTTTAATTCCGGAATGTATCCTTTCGTGTATCGATAAGTTACCACTATGCCTAAATTCTTTACCACACACATTACATTTGTAGGGCTTTACGCCTGAATGAGTTCTTAAGTGAGTGGAGAGATTTCCACTATGGCTAAACATTTTTCCACATATCTGACAACCATATGGGCGTTCACCGGAATGTGTTCTCATGTGTATAGCCAGATTTCCACTGTGCGTAAAACACTTTTCACATTGACTGCATTTGTATGGCCTCTCCCCGTTGTGTGTTCTCATATGTATAAATAAATTGCTTTTGTGTCCAAATTCCTTGAAGCAAATCTCACATTGACATTTTAACTTTTTTCCTGTACCAGGCTCTGCGGAATTTTTGGCTGGTCTCCCAAGACGATTAGTTTTTATAGCAGTCAGGGATTGGGCTGTTATCGTCTGACCGATGTCTCCTACATTTTGCAAAGCTTGTGGCAGTTGTGATTTGTTTTCTTCCGCTATGATAACCGTGCTTGTACTCTGGTCACATTGATTATTCATCTGTATTGGATTGTTGCCATCCTCTTGATCAGCCGAATAAAATATACCATTTTGTACGTAATCCTTCACATATGATAAACTCCCAGCTTCCTAGAATGGAAATGTAGACAATTCAATATAGTAAAGTTGTCATTATTTAAAGTTAGCATTACTCGCCAAGCTGCTAAATGTAAGTTGTTCACGTAACAATATGTAGATACTTACCTCTGCTTGGAACATGGCGTGATCATGCATTTCGTGTTTCGCAGACATCTCGTTCGACAACTGCGTCTGCTCCCAAAACTGAGACAACTGGCGGTGTTTATAGTCAACATCCTGATTGATAAAAGGATACAAGGAACTGTCTGAACTGTTAATCCCATTACTCGCATTTACATCCTCTACAGTTGTACATTCGTGCTTTATTTGTATAGGACTAAACATCTGTAAAAAAATATCGACGAATTCAGGAACCGGGGAAAATATTACATTCGTGTCAGCGCACCACGGTAATCTCCATTCGCTACTAATTACGCGAGTGCCTAATGCATTCAAAGTCACACATAATCGCGGCACACCAACATTTTCATTCGAGGAATTGTCAACAAGGGCCTCGGCCAGGAAAATCAGTCGCGATTGCTCTCAGTTCCGGCGAGCGTGAGTGATAAAGGTGTCATAATTGACACACGCTTCCTACTCAGCATGCGCGATAGTACGAGACTTTATTTGTCAGCCCACATTGCTGACAAGGATCTCCAATCCCTTTGTCCCAAAGCCATTTTTTTTTTCATTAAATATCCGAACGCCACCTACGCGACTCGGAAGGAGGACTGAGAGAGCGGCGATCAATTGGCCCCCTGCAATTGCTGGATCTGCAGCGCTAACTGCGGAATCATCTAGCCGCGTCCACGCTTTTCGCCACTGTCGGTACATCGATATGCATGTCTGTTGATCTCTGATATCGTTGAACATCGTTTTTGTCAGATATAATCAATCGTAACAGGCACGCGCAACTTGTTTACGAAGAGGAGAGAGAGAGACGAGAGAAATTAATTTGTGTCTTGATTATAAAATGCTGACAGCGCGTGTGTGCTCTTGCATCGTGTTGCGTCAGAATGTAATCCTCTTCGTGTTTTTGTTTACAATGACATAATCGATATGTCAGAAAAGTAGCGTTTGAAGAAAAGGCTATTTTCCTATGTAAAACTACTTTTCCTAAGGAATCTGCCCAAAAATTCTCGGCGTATTTGTATATTGTTGAGCTACGTTGGGACACACATCGTTGCGACTTGTCGACGACATGTCGCAAAAATTATAAGCAATAAGGAGACTCGTATGAATGTTTAAAAGATGCCTGGAGGCAGACGAAATACTGTCAATCGGACTGGACCGACTGGCAGATCCAGTAGCAGCAACGTTAATGCTGCCAATGCTGGTGGAAGGAGCAACAGCGGAGAGAGAGCGAGTGCTGCTGGTGGTGCGGACGATAAAAGACTTGAAGAGATTTACAGTGGGAAGTCTCTAGCACCAAAGCACATTCCTATACCTGAGGTGCCAGTCGACGGGCAGTTAAGCTTCGAGACTCTGTCTTTGGCCGTCTCGATCATTGCAGCTTGCCTGCAGCTGCTTAATCTGTACAAAACTGTATGGTGGCTACCAAATTCCTACAATGGTTATAGTATGGTACGTTGCGTTTGTATTTATTACATATTTGAAACTAGACGTTTTGCAATTTTGGACAGGATAGTTATAATGTATCGAGAGAACTAAAGAGTTGCTCTTTTATATTTCAGAACTTTTATCTGATAGACCCTTACCTGCTTGTATTTATTTTTACCATGGTGGCACACCGCTTCCTTCACACGTTGTTACGTCAGATCATTGATGTTTCATTGCCAGTTCGCAAAATTTCAGTAGCCACAAAATTGACGGTCCAAAATATTACAAGGTATTACTGTATGTGATTTATCAGTAACTCATAAAGTTTACATTGGAATCAGGATATCTTAATATTTATGTAATTTTAATTTCAGATTATCTCTATCATTTACTGTATTAAGCGTGCAAGGCTGGAGCCTCTATCACATGTCCCAAAGATATAACTTTATGCGAATTGTTTGTTTATTCGGTCCGTGAGTATCCCCTTATATAAGTGATATACCATTTATATTATATACTGATTCTTCGATAGAAATTAGAGGTAAAGAATGAATCGCTTATGATATCCATTTATTTCAGCAGTTTATTAATATATTTTATATTTGAAATAGTAATAGCACTATTTTTTGATACATCCTGTGGAAAAGAAGATCGGAAAGCAAAATATGTATTAGGCAAGTATTATCATATCGATTGTATCTTATTTGTTTGTCTAGTGGTGTAATATAACTTTTTTTCTCATATGCAGATAAACCTTTGCACAATTGCTCATTAAACGCATCGGCCATTAGAGCGGAGGTGTCCACTTTAACATCCGATTTTAACAGACGATTAAAGCGAGCTTTATTTTTGTCTTCCAGTAGTACATACGTCTGTGTAGTCGGGCCTATTATATTTGTACCTCCGCATTTACATTTTAATGTATTGTGGGTGGTACAGCATGTAATTTTGTTTTGGCTCGGAAGGATATGTGCATACTTTGCTCAGGTTTTTCCTTTTAGGTGAGTATATTCCTTTGTGGTATAAGAATTGACTGCTAATCATTAAAATGTGTAATCAACTTTTAGATATTGCGACGAGCTACACAGGGCAGCATTGCACTTGGGCCGATGGGTTAAAATAGATAATCGCAATAATCACATTTATGCCCAAACGTGGAATGATGCGGTATTATGGCCTCACGGGTCGATTGTAAGGTATAATCGAGAAACTTATCGTTCTGAAGGTTTGTGCACAGCAGCGGAACCGGGTAACCAATCTCAATATAAATTTTATGTACGTGATCCTATTTTATCGAGTAACAAAAATTATTAAATTTGATTGAAATTATTAATTATGTTATATATTCCACAGAGTATATTTAATAACCGAATAATGCTACTAAGTCCAATACTGATATTGCAATTATTATTGGTGAACATTCAATTATTTACTTTATTAGGCGTGACTGAATGGTACCAAATACTGTCGACGATATTATTATTAATTATACATTATTATACTTTGTTCAAAATGGCTAGAGATTTTCTAATATCTTGGAAAGTGTATCGTGCTGAACAAATAATTCAAGAAAAGTCTCAAACAGTTGTAAACCAAGTTGCTCAATAAAATACAAGTGTGATTTCTGCAATATTTACATTTTTTATGTATATTCACTAAATAAAATGAAAGAAAAAACATTTTAATTACTTACATAACAAAATTTACGTCTTGTACACAAAAATTAAAAAATATGCCATATATGTTTCATGGATTTATTGAATAAAAATAAGAATATAATATATTAAATGCATTTATTTCGAAGAACGTCAAAGAATTTCCAAAAAGTACTTGATATGAAAATTCAATGTTTTAAAGACTATTAATATTTGAAGATTAAATAATGCAATATTAGAAAAGCATATAAGAATATATGTATATATTAGGGAGAAAACATGCTTCTAACATATAAATTTATTCTTTATCAACCAGCTGAAAATCGCAATTTCTGTAAATGCTTTAGTTATTAATAAATATAAATCAAGCATTGCTTTTAAAGATAAACAAAGCAGCCTGTGCTCTTTATGCAATTATAATTTAATAAGCTTGAAAAATAATGTAATACGCATACGTATGTGACTGCATAATTAATTCTGGAAAAGAGTGCGCGTAAACTCTATATAATCTAATGCAGCTGTTATCGGTCGTTCCGATTTAGGATCTACATAAGGTTTCATACGGGCAACACAATAATCGGCCATTTCCTTCGTGAGGTTCTGAAAACAAAAAATTAACGAATATAAATTGCATTCTTTATAATTATAGGAACATTATAAGAACGCATTTCTGAATATTCAATAGTATTTGCAATATTTACAGCGTATAATTCCTCTTTTGTGACATAGGGTCGATCTGCTGCAGTGATTGCTCGGAAAGCGTTCTCTATTTCTTCCGAACTCTGTACGTTCTCCGTTTCCTTGCTGATCATAAACGCCATGTATTCTTGCAGCGATACATAACCGTCTCTATTAGGATCCACGATGTCTGCGAATAACAATATCGTGTTAAAATAAATATTCAAAATGATGCAAGAAATAACATCAAGTGTTGAAATCAACAATACCTAATATGTTTTCGAATTCTGGATCGGGCTGTCCTTCTTCCATCATAGGAAGATCATAGCCCAAGGCTCTAAGACACGATTTGAATTCTTGATGATTCAGACGGCCACTCTTGTCCTTGTCAAAGTGCTTAAACATCATAGAGAATTCTTTGAGTGCGTCTTCAGATACACCGGACTGGTTTCGCGCTTGAATCTGCTGTTCCAAATTATGTTGCATGCGCATTCCTAACTGATCCAACTGATCCCATTGCTGTGCTAATCCTACAGTACTGTGTTCTGTGTAACGGTTGTCGAGAATTAGATGTTCTTCTAGGATAGCGCCTAGATCTTCGATCTTCTTCAGATCTTGACGACGTGCACGAACTTCTTGAGTTTTTCGCTGTAAATTTATATATAAAATATAATTTATGTATAAAATGATTGCACAATGAATATAAAGTATCCTTATGTAATAAATATGTTTCAATTAAACAAACCTTGGTGGCTTCCAGCTGCTGTTCTAAAGATCCAGATCCTTCCATCATAGATGTTCTACAACAAAAATAAATATTTATTTGCATTTTTATTCCTAATTAAACAATTAGATGACTAAATAATTGTTTTGAGACTAATGCAAACCTTGTTTCTGCAAGCCACTGATGGAAGGCATTGGCATGCTTGGCGAATTCCTTACGCAATTTATCATTCTCCTCCTGCCGCTGTGCTTCTTTCGCAAGTTCAACATCACGTTCCTTAATTATCTTCTGTAAATTACGCCAAGTATCTTCCAAAGCTTCCATTGTGAACCATGTATATGGATTTGGTCCGACATTGAAGCTCTTGATTTGCCTATCAAGAGCAGCCAGGGCTTGGAAGTCAGCTTCAGCCGAGGACAAGCTAGCTTGGAACTGTGCGTGTGCCTCGCGAAGAGCCCGAATCTCTTCGATGCTATTACAACGCACAGGATCTGTCAGATCTTCCTCGGCATTTTCAAACCAAGAGTTGAAAGCGGATGCTTTCTTCGCGAATGTTAGATAGAGCTCTTCGATCTGCCTGAATTGATCCTGCATTCTCAACAGACGCTGTTTCCTCGCATCTGAATCGGCCAGAAGTTTCTGCCAACGAGCGATAACATCGGCATGACGTTTTTGAATGCTGGGTGTCTGATCGTGACCAGAATCAACGAGCATTTCCTTCAACGAAGTGATATTCTGAATACCCTCATGTTCAAAGGCATGCAAGCCAGCATCGAAGGTTTCTTGTTTCGTGAGCAATGTCTGTACGGTAGATAAATCTCGACCAAATTCCTCGGAACGTACGTGAGTCTCCTTATCAGCGATCCATGACTCGACTACATCGGCTTTCCACATGAACTGCAAGTACGCCGAATTGTCGTTCAACCGTGTCTTCCTGCGGGCCGCGATAGCTCCGAGTTGCTCCAATTTATTGCGCAATTGCGCGCATCTTTGACTGATAGCATCCGCTCGATGATTGCCAGCTTTGATCAGCGTCTCGCCGGCCTCGCAAATGTCCTTGCAGCGTTCACCGTGAGCCGCGAAATCGGTTTCGAATGCATCATGCTTCTTTAAAAGGCCTTGAACTGCAGCCAATCCAGGCTTCCTCTTCTTCGACCTTGGCGAGAAACTGTTGATACGTCAAGGATTCATCCAACTTTTGTCCTCTAGTGGCAGCTAATTGCTTCAATTCAGCCCATGCCTGATTAAGAAGTTTTAGACGCTGTTCGATTTCTGGTACTCCACGTCAAGGATTCATCCAACTTTTGTCCTCTAGTGGCAGCTAATTGCTTCAATTCAGCCCATGCCTGATTAAGAAGTTTTAGACGCTGTTCGATTTCTGGTACTCCCAGATTGGAAACGTCCATCAACTTTTCTCCTGCTTCCTGGACAGCTTGAATGGCAGGTTCGTGACTACCAAGTTCGGCTTCCAATCTTTTGTGCTTTTTCTTCAAGTTCTGCACACCTGTAAGATCGCGGCCATAATCATCCGAACCGACAAGAAGCTTTTTCTCTTTGATCCAAGATTCTTCATCCGCAATATCGCGGAAGAACTGATGCAAAGTGTTGGCTTCGTTGAGTCTCGCCTGTCTGTGCGCCGCAAGGTTCCTGATTCGCTCATAACGTTCATTTATACTCTGGCGTTTCTCTTGAATACCGGCGGCATCGAACTGACCGCTCTCGATCAACGAATCAGCCTGTGCATTCATATCTTTGATTCTTTCCTCATGCGCCTGTATATCTGCCTCAACAAGTTGATGTTTCTTCATGAGATTTTGCACCGAAGCCAAGTCCTTGCCGGCATCTTCGGATGTGAGCAAACTCTCGACTTCTCCGAGCCAGAAATCCAGATCTTTCACGGCAGCAATATAAGTACGCTGTTTGTTGGCTTCCTTCAATTTCATGGACTTCTCTGTGGTCTTTTGTGTAAGGAATTCCCATTGGTCAGCAATAGACGCCAATCTCTTTTGAACTGCATCTTCCGAACCAGCACATTGATGCTTTTCGATTAGATTGCCTCCCATAGCGAGTACCGATTGAATTCGATCTGCATTGGCTGCCAATTCGGCTTCAAAAGCCTGATGTTTCTGATGCTTCGATTGTATGTTGGCGGGATCTTTGTAATTCTCCTCAGTTGCCAGTTGAAGTTTCTCGGCAATCCAATTTTCCATCTCGTCCGCATCTCGAGAGAACTGCTGCAGAGTCTGAGACTCGCCCAGTTTCGAGCGCTTCTCAATAAGAGCATCCTTCAAATGCCGCCAGCGATCTAACACTTGGCATCGTCTTTCGTCAATCGGCTTAGCGGCATAATGTTCTGCAGCAATCAGCTGATCAGCCAGAGTTTGTAAGGTAGCGATCTTCTCTTCGTGAGCGTTGATTGCTTTATCAAAATCTTCGTGTTTCTTGATGAGAGCCTCGACGTTGTCACTGCTGTCCACCGCATCCGCACTGCTGAGGAAAGCCTCCCGCGCGCTCATCCAATTCTCTGCCTGCTCACAATCCCTGCAGAACAACTGCAGTTCGAGGTTCTGATCGAGTTGCATGCGCCGTTGGATCCAAGCTTTCTCCAACTCTTGTCGAGCTTCGGCCATAGATTCGAGTTTCTCCAATATTTCCACGCTGGCGTAATGGCTAGATTGCAATAGTTGTTGGCCGAACAATTCGAAGGCCTGGAAAGTACCTGCTCTAGCATCTATCTCCATCCGGTGTTCCTGTACAAAGAAACAAACGAAATTTACAAAGTGGATTATGATTCGGTTCTCGAGTGTTTTATCCAGTACACAACCTCTGTTTGTTATGTATGATCAAATCCATTCGGCAATAGATACTACAAGCAGAAAAGTAGCAATTACGCGAGCATTGAAAATACTCAAACTGTTAATAGGCAGTATTTTCATTGCAAAACATTGGCACAAGATCAATCTCTTTTTCGTTAAAAAAAAAAAATTATCCTCAAAACGAATTACGTGAAATTAATTTTAGGCACTCTCGCCAGGCAAGTCCGCGATTTTCTTGATGCATGCTCAAACGTTCTTATACCTCTGGAAGTATGCCGTATCGCGCATCTATCTCTGTTCTGTGATTCTATAATTTAAATGACTTGGTGAAGAATTTGCCAAAAGATGTTTGTGATGACTGTGTTTGATTACGCTACGATGGAGATTATTTTTACCTGGTGACGTTCGAGCAATGCTTCTGCACCCGTGACGTCTGATGCGAGTTCCTCGGAAGCGACCAGGCCCATCATCGAGTTAATCCAAGCCATTAAGTCGCGATAATCACTGAGGAAGCGTTGCAAATCGTACGAGTCCAGAAGCTTCTCCTTTCTGCTATTAGCTTTGGCCGTCAATTGGGTCCACTCTTCGTTGATCTCCTTCTGCTTGGCGTATGTTTGCTCGGCAGTTTCCGGATGCGACTGCATCAGGCGATTAGCCGTTTCATCAAGTTGCTTGATCTTGTCTCCCAAAGCCGCCAGATCTCTCTCCAGACCCTCGTGCTTGCGCTGCAAAGCTTGAACGCTGCGCAAATCCTTGCCTAGATCATCATTGTTCAGCGCCG
>CAKMUF010000066.1:0-40000 GCA_928718305.1 Tetramorium bicarinatum | reverse complement strand
AATATATTAAAGCAAAAAATATTTATGCTCTTATTCCATTATAAAAGATTAAACAGATTTTTTTCTTACACTAATGAATGAAATATAAAAATATATTAAAGCAAAAAATATTTATGCTCTTATTCCATTATAAAAGATTAAACAGATTTTTTTTTTTTTTATTATTACTTATTAACGGTTTCATTAATTTATGTATATTTAATTAATTTAATAGTATGTAAGAGCTTTATATGATGACATGCAAATAACATTTAATCATTTTTTAATTAAACATAACAAATCTTTGTGATATGACGCTTATACACTATTTACTTATTCGGATAATTCACTACTTCATGGAGAATTATTCGCTATTCGCTAAAAATCACTCGTTGCAAAAAATTCGCTGCATGAAAAGGTACCCTTTGAGAACTCCCTCAGGGATTTGACAGATAGATCGATTATTGATACGCGACTACTATAATGTTTGATTCATGTCATTCATTACCATTCACCAGATAGTTATTGTGTTGTGCGGATTGTGGATACATTGTGAATACAAAGGATAAATACGCTGAAAAAGATTTGTAGTTCTTCTGATACGTATAGTAAGTATCAATCAAAATAAATATCTCAATATATATATATGTATATCAGGTTATTTTTGGGTTAGTTTATATCAACTTTTGATATATTCATGACCGTTTAACAGAGATAATTGTGTCATGTAATGCGTAAATTCGATCGAGGTAAATGTTAATTATTTTAGTGGCACCTCGATGTCTCTAATCAAATCAAATCAATCTCTATTATAATTAGTGAAAATTATATTCTGTATACTTTTTTCTTCTTTGAAATCTCAACTGTACAAGTTAATTAAAACAAAGTAAATATTAATAATGATTCTGACTGATATTGATCTTGACATATGTTTTAAAGGGGAAGATAATAATTAATAAAAGAGAGGATAATAATTATTGTTCACTTTGTTTTAATTGGGTCATATAGTTGAGATATTAAACGAAGAAAAAATATATAAGCCATTATTTATAGTCCATTTTTATTTCAAGGCAATCTTTAAGCCCTGTGTTGTGTGGATTGCGGACACACTGTGAATACGTTACGTAGATACACTGAAAAAGATTTGAAGTTCCATTAATAAGTATAGTAAGTATCAATCAAAATAAATATCTCAGTATATGCATGTATGTATACAGCCGTGTGCAAAAGTGTTAGGCACCCTGTAATAACGTGAGTAATGTGTATATGAGGTGTAGGTAAATGAAAATAACAGCATTTATTTGTTTAAAATGTTATATATATTATTTTAATTAATATTTAGTAGGTCCGCCTTTTGATTTAATTACAGCATTGACTCTTTTCGGCACAGACTTATCATGTTCCACTCTTGTTTTAAAGCAGTGATTCAAAAGTGATTGTTTGAATATTATAGAGTAACGCCATACATTTTTCTTTAAAATATTCCAAAGATGCTCAATAGGATTGAGATCCAGCGACTGTGCGGGCCAGTCGAGCAATTCAATACCATTTTCGCGCATCCACGTCACTGTGAGCGCTGACTTATGGCACGAAATATTATTTTGCTGGAACTTGACCTCACGGGCGTTGATAGTGTAAGTGGGGGTGCTTAAGACTTTTACACACAGCTGTATCAGGTTATTATTGAATTAGTTTACAACAACTTTTGACTGTTCAATAGAGGTTATTATGTCGTGTAATGCGTAATTGATATTTCGAGGTAAATGTTATTAGTTACTTTAGTGGCAAATCGTTGCCAAATCAATCAAATCAAATTAATTTTTATTATAATTAGTGAAAATTATAGTCTGTATACTTTTTTCTTCTTTAAAATCTCAACCGTACAAGTTAATTAAAGCAAAGTAAACATTAATGATTCTGCCTGATATTGATCTTGACATATGTTCTAAAGGGAAAGATAAAAATTAATAAAGGGAGGATAATAATTAATGTTCACTTTGTTTAAATTAGATTATATAGTTGAGATATTAAATAAAGAAAAAATATATAGGCCATTATTTGTAATCCATTTTTATTTCAAGGCAATCTTTAAGCCCGTATCATCAGACTCTACGGGTTGGGATTGGGATTAGATTGGGGTTACTCTTTAGCTGCCATTTTTTTTAATAAAGATGACAATTTTGTCAAATTTAAAAAATATACTTTTAAAGTACAACTATTTTTTTGTGTACCGATGGTTGTCGAAAGATTTGCAGTTTTATATTTTGAGCATTTTGCACAAATTCTGATGATTGTTTTTCACATCGCATAGTATGAAATTCCAGTTCTTTCCGCAACCATTGGTGTACAAAATAGTTGTATTTTAAGGGCAGTTCTGCAATAAGTTGTAAATGCCTTGTCCCCAGTCGCAAACGACATAATTGATTGATTAATGAATCACATTACATCACGCAACATTAGTGACTGGCGACAAGGCATTTGTAACTTATTGTATGTAATTCCCCCTCCCGACGGATTAAATTTGTCAAAATTGTCATTTTCATTTAAAAATTGCGGCTTAATCGCAAAAAAATTTACGAACTGTCGTATTTTCTCAACAATATGAATAGACATAAAGCCGTCAATTTGAAAATTACATATTTGATCGAAAATGAACTGCGAATATCAATCCCATCATTTTCAGTGATAATAAGCCGTTAGTTATTTGAAATTTAGGAATAAATAAAGAATAACCCCAAATTTGGCCCATTTTTTCGCCCTCGAATTTCAAATCGAACTATGTGCCAAACAATTCTATATGATGGAACATTAATCTCAGAAAAAATTTAAGTTGAACATAGGGGTACTTTTGGAGATACGGGAGGTCAAAGTGACTAAATTCTCACTATTCTCAATATTGTCCAAGCACTGTAGACACAAAAAAAAATCAGTACATTTTTAATAACAGTGGGGATTTGACTAGAATTAGTCAAAATGGTTTGCTGACTCCTCCATTTCTGTTGTTTAATATTTTAATGGTTGTTTAATATTTAACACTAGCCTCAAAACAGTTTTATTAAATTTCTCGAAAACAAGTGCAGATACGAAAAAATGTTTTAGATAAAAGTTGTTTGTCTTAAAATTCTGCATAAAAAAGATCTGTTTCATTTTTTCGATAGGACTAACCCTTTAGTTGAAAATCGCATCTGAAAAGATATAGTTTCCGAAAATAACAATTACTATTCCTAAAAAACAAAAAAAAAACAATGAATTTTTCTTTTATTGTTCTTTTCACACATTTTCTTGCGTCAGTTTTTCAACATAGCAACTAGCAACTCTTTATTTTAATCCTTTATATTTTTACAGAATCAGATATAATTTCCGCGATTTCTGACTAAAGGATTAGTTCTATCTATTTCAGTACATAGTGACAAAAGATATTATAATAATTTAGAATTTTTTTCTACATCAAATACATGTATAAAAAAATTTACTGCTTATATTGTAATGTTATTTTTAGAAACTATATCTTTTCAGATGCGATTTTCGACTAAAGGGTTAGTTCTATCGAAAAAATGAAAGAGACCTTTTTTATGCAGAATTTTAAGACAAACAACTTTTATCTAAAACATTTTTTCGTATCTGCATTCGTTTTCGAGAAATTCAGCAAAACTGTTTTGAGGCTAGTTTTAAATATTAAACAACAGGGATGGAAGAGTCAGAAAACCATTTTGACAAATTCTAGTCAAATCCCCACTGTTATCAAAGAAGTGATTTTTTTTGTGTCTCCGGTCCTTGAACAATATTGAGAATAGTGAGAATTTAGTCATTTCGACCTCTCGTATCTCCAAAACTACCCCTATGCTCAACTTAAATTTTTTCTGAGATTAATGTTCCATCATATAGAATTGTTTGGCACATAGTTTGATTTGAAATTCGAGGGCGAAAAAATGAGTCAAAAAACGTGTTTTTTTGGGTTACTCTTTAGCTGCCATTTTTTAATAAAGATGACAATTTTGATAAATTTAAAAAATATACTTTTAAAGTACAACTATTTTTTTGTGTACCGATGGTTGTGGAAAGAGTTGCAGTTTCATATTTTGAGCATTTTACACGAATTCTGATGATGGATTCTGAAAGAGCATACATAAAATTTTATGTAAGAAACGATACTTTAAAATTTTTTTAGACCTTTAACGTTGCAAATAAAGTCGCTGAAAATTATGTTAAAAATGCGTCTGTTTGGGCGTTAGTGGGTTAACCCTTTCAGTCACAGTGTGACATATATGTCACACCTACACTCTCTCCATTTTTCGATCGTATTTCGTAGAATTTATCGATTTTCACCATTCTTTTTTACTTATAAACAATGTAAGACGAAAAAGTCCGTTTTTTTAACGTTAAATTCGTTACTGAAAAAAAATTCTCTTTAAACATACTGCTTTTTTTACCTATATTTATGTTTTTGAGGTTGCTAATCATAAATCCGTCGTTAGATTTGCGAAATAAACAAAATATTGAAGAAAATATGAGAGCAAAAAATGATAATTTCTAGAAAGAATTTAGGTAAAAATTTGATTATCTGAACGTTATTTTTCTACAAACATACAGTTTTTCATTTTATATTTATGTTTTTGAGATCGCTTATTACCAGAGACCGAATCGCAGAGTCGTTTTCTCCACTACACGCGCGTGTAGCGGTCGAGGGCTGTGAAAAGTAGTACTGTGTATGTGAGCTGTGTCAGTGTCATTTTTTTCAAACCTGATGGTTGGTAGTGGATTCAGAAACTGAAGACTATTAGATATTGAATTTTATGTAAAGAATACTAATTTTTGTGAAAATTTATGATTAAGTACCCTTTTAATCCGCCATATTGCGTCAGCCATCTTGGATTTCATTTTTCCAAAAATTTGATGGCAGATGCAAACTCAACGACCTCAAAAATGTATAGAATCATGCTTTTTGTAATGATTCGACTACTCCCTTAATTGCGTGACTCAAAGGGTTAAGATGTAAATGCAACCCTGCAATTTGTTTACAACATATTAAATTTTTACTTAAGATGAACTTAAATTTAAGAACATGAACTGAAAGAACAAGAACTATGAATACCGGCCATAGACTATAATTTTTAGTAATAATACAATATAATAGAGACATTTTAATGTCATCATATATAAAATGTTATTTCTTGTTTCAGAATCATCACATTATACAGGTATATTTCTTTTTATATTTCTATTATTTCTTTTCCTGTTTCTGTTTCTATTTCCTTTTTCTATTTCTTTTATCTTTTTCTCTATTCTTTTTTTCTGGTCTCTATTTCTATATTTCTATTTCTTTTATCTTTTCTCTATTCTTTTTTTCTTGTTTTCTCTATTCTTTTTTCTTTCTTTTTTTAATCAGAAGGTTGCTGTGCGCCAATAAAAACAGGTTGCTGTGCGCCAAAATCAGGTTGCTGTGCGTCAAAATTAGGTTGCTGTGCGCCAAAATCAGGTTGCTGTGCGCCAATACCAGGTTGCTGTGCGCCAAAATCAGGTTGCTGTGCGCCAATATCAGGTTGCTGTGCGCCAATATCAGGTTGCTGTGCGCCAATAGCAGGTTGCTGTGCGCCAATTTCAGGTTGCTGTGCGCCAATACTAGGTTGCTGTGCGCCAATATCAGGTTGCTGTGCGCCAATACCAGGTTGCTGTGCGCCAATTTCAATTACAATTTTAGATTTTAGATTTATTTTAGATTTAGATTTAGATAAGAAAACTTTGAATTATTTCAATTTTTCAATAGTTGAATTGTCAAAACTGTTACGATATTGCACTGATAGTTCTTGCAATATGAAGTGTGCCAAGTAAAAGAACCAATCAGCATCGTGGAAAAGAGATAACATCATATTTCGAGACTTTCAACTGTTGATTTAACACGTCTTTTTCAAGAGTAGTATATAATAAAAATGTCTATAAAAACAAAAGTAATGTTTCCGATAGAAGAGAAAAATATTATTGCTCAAGGTAGATGGTTAGAAGACATGCATATAGAGCATTTTTATCAACTTTTAAAAAGTTGCTCAGATTATAGACCAATTAGTACATTGCAAAGTTATATTCTTGATGATACAATTCCATCTATGTCAGAAAGTAAAAAACATATACAGATTTTACATAGTTCTGATTTTGATTTACATAGTTATGAATCTGATTCACTGGATTTATGTAAGTTAAATAAGTTATTGAATGTGAATGGACATTGGGTGTGTAGTTACTATGATACAAAAAATATATGTATTTACGATTCATCTAATAAAAGGAAGTTGCATAAACATCATGAACAATTTTTGAGACGATTATTTCCATTTTATCCCTTTGATAAGAAATCTATTATATTTCCTACTGTGCAACAACAATTAAATTGTAGTGATTGCGGTGTTTTCGCAATAGCTTTCGCTATTTCATTATTATTTAACATTAAGCCTGAAAAAGTAAGATATGATGTTAGCTTAATGCGTTCGCATTTAATTAAAATTTTTGAATCGAATGTTATTGAGCATTTTCCTCAAGATTTAAAATATGATGTGCCTCAGAAAGTGTTTCCATTGGCAGTAATAAGAGTAAGAGAGGCTGATGCGGTTCGTAAACGTACAAACCGTCGATATGAAAAGAAATCGTCGAATAAACAAAAAGATTATGAGTCTCAACAAAGTAAGAAAGAATTAAATAACAATTCTTTTATAAATACATCAGAAAAGTACGTACAATCAGTAACGAGTAATATTTATATTAGGCAATTTAATAAACAATTTCGAAATATGTCGTGTGTTGAAAATATTTATGATAACAAGGAGAAAAATAGCGTCAACACTCACGATATAAGCAAAAATATAGAAAATGAAGACGCTGTTGAATATATGCAATGTAGAAATAATTTTGTTAAAGAGAAATGTCAACGAGAAATGACACTGTCGGTGCAACAAAAAAGTATTATTGCTCAAGGCAGATGGTTAAATGATCTGCATATGGATCATTTTAATGATCTTTTAAAAACGTACTCAGATTATAGACCTGTTGATACATGGCGAATACAGTTAATGGACACAATACAACCCGTACCAAGAAATAAAAAGCATATACAGATATTACCTACTGAGTTATTGGGTAGCCATTGGGTGTGCAGTTATTACGATACAAAAAATTTATTTATTTATGATTCTTTAAATACAAAAATATTAACCGAGTGTCAGAAACAGTTTTTGAAAAAATTATTTCCAACGTATAACTTTATTAAGTGTCCTATTCAATTTCCTATTGTGCAAGAACAACCAAATTTCAACGATTGCGGTGTTTTTGCAATAGCCTTTGGTATTTCACTAGTATTTGATATTAAACCAGATAAAGTAAGATATAACATTAACTTAATGCGTTCGCATTTAATAAAACTTTTTGAATTTAATGTAATTGAGCACTTTCCTCAAGATTTATCAATCTACAATGCTCCTCTAGAAGTATTTCCATTGGAAGTAGTAAAAGCAAAAGCAGAAGAAATTGACACGATATATACAAAATGTCAATATGACAAGGAAAAACAGAAACTGAGTCAATTTCAAGAAAATTTTAATTCTCAGCAAATTAAAGAAAAATTAAATAATTTTTCGAAAACGCTGAGTACACCAAAAGAACATGTACAATCAATAATGAAAAATATTTATATTGCGCAAGTTAATAAAGAGTTTCAAAATGGTATTACTCGAGAGGATAATGATTTATGTAGTGGCAACAAGCAAAAGAAAATAGAAGTTCAAGGTATGAATAATGAAAAGAAAAACAAATATCCAGAACATATTAATTCTGAAGTAGAACATAAATATAAAAATGAAAGTTATCGTGCTAAAAAACGATATCGGTATCAACAAGATTCAGAAAATCATCGTGCTAAAAAACGATGTCGGTATCAACAAGATCCAGAAAATCATCGTGCTAAAAAACGATATCGGTATCAACAAGATCCAGAAAATCATTGTGCTAAAAAACGATGTCGGTATCAACAAGATCCAGAAAATCATCGTGCTAAAAAACGATGTCGATATCAACAAGATCCAGAAAATCATCGTGCTAAAAAACGATGTCGGTATCAACAAGATCCAGAAAATCATCGTGTTAAACAGCGTCGTCGATATAATAAGAATAGCCAGCGTGAACGAGAGAGACAAAGAGGTATACCTTCTGATCGTAAGTGGCTATATAATAAGCGATATTATCAGAAAAAAAGTACTAACTCTATACTTGAAAAGAAAAATAATATTGTTACAAATATTGCTAAAAATATTACTAAAAAGTACGTAAAATCGGTTCGGTCAAAAGACTTTATAAAAATTCATGGTAATTCGGTAATATTTGTTGAAAATATTTTACGAAAACTTAATATTACAGACAGCAATAAAAGTTATATTAAAAAACGATTAGAAGCTGAAAAAATAGTACGTTGGTGCATGAATATCAGAGACAATTATATTCGTAAAATATACAAAACGTTATCTGAGCTTAAAAAGAAATCAGAAGTATGTTTGACTGTTGCTGAAGAATGTTCTATATTTGACGATAAACTACGTGCGTTGTGTGGTACATCTAGACATACAGCTTCGTCTGAAAATTACTTTGTTGACACTACATACGACAACGTTATTTCATCTAAATCTAGTATAACTAAGCCTTTCATAAAGGATAAAACACGTATTGAGAACATTTCTATATGTTATGATATAGCTTTGCCTGAAGTGAATATAACTGAATCTTTCAAAATGAATGTAAAGGGGCAAGTTGTTAATATATTATCTTTGATACAAGCACGAGCAAAAAGTGCATGGTTGTGCAATAGTTTATGTAAAATTAATCCTCTGTTAATTGACCGATATCAAAAACTTTTGGAAATTATAAATACATGTAGTGTGAAGAATGTATCGAAATTATTACAAAAAGTTTTCGAATGTACTGTGAAAACTTCGAATGATAAATTAGGCCATCCGAATAGCTGTTATACTGATCTGAATCTTTGTAAAGCAATGTTCGTTCCAATGCAATTGTTAGCACCTCATTTCCCAAAAGTAAGGTATATCAGACGTTTGATTTATCGACTTAAAGATTTCCACGAAAAAACGTCAAAAGTCGGTGAGGCATTAACTTCTGCTGATCTAGATACTTTAAATGAAATAGTAACTTCAGCCCAAGAGAAAGTAGATATGTACAAACATGAGCAAACTGGTACAATTTTAAGTGATGACGATATTATTTCTAAATATCATAATGCGTTTAAGGCTTTGACTAAACGTTCTGTAGATACACCACGGTATATTTGTGTGTCATGTGAAAGACTTTGTTTTAAAAGGAACATTTCTCAAATTAGTCAACTTCAAGCACAGAGAGATATTCCAATTTGGAGAGACTTAATGGCGTATGTAGAGCAACGAAAAATTAATCCAGAATATATATGTAATTATTGTGAAGGGAAGTTTCGTAGCGGCTTCATGCCTGCGTATTGTATTCTAAATAATCTTTTTGTAAACAATGTGCCAGAGGTAATATCGTCTCTTAACACATTTGAAAAAGTGCTTATACAGAGAGCTAAAGCCTTTCAAACTGTTCATAAAATGGGAACAGTTAGTAATAAAAAAATACCTGAAAGACAAAAGATACAAAAAGTTAAAGGTAGGACGTTTCATTTACCACTTCCTTTACAACAGACTTGGAATAAATTATGTTCTGACACTGATCCAATAAATGTCAATCACGAAATGTATATTATAGTTCGAAATATTCCGACTAAATCAAAAATTATCTGGGAAGATTTTGTGGATATTAAAAAAATATTTGAAGCGTTAATGTGGTTGAAAAATAATAATCCTTTGTATTCTCATATTATACTGCCTAATACTTATGATGAGATACGTTTGGAGAAGTTGAATAATCCTGAATTTCACATGGTGGAAGAAACGGAAAATGATACAAGAGATTCATTTAATGATGAATGTAATAATTCCGAACTGCAAATACAAGAGATAAAAACTCATGCAGAAGTTACATTACACGATCAATGCGTAGCAATGTTAACGCAGAAAGATGAAAATGATAGTTATTACGAGCAATATACTGTTTATCCTTTGTATGAAAAAAAGGTTAATAAGACTGCGACTGCTTTGTATCAAATGTTAATAATTCAAGATTCACCTTTGGATAATCGCGAAAGAAATTTGGATTTAATGTGTTTTCCAGATTTATTTCCATACGGTATTAATGGACAACATGATGAAACTAGACCGGTTAAACTTCAAGATCATGAATTTATCAAATCTCGTTTGAAATCTAAGCATCCACAATATAGATTAAATCAACAATACTTATTTTATTTGTTAAATAATGCGAATATTCGCCAGTTAAGTCGTGGAATTTATCATAAAATGAATATAACTAATCCACAGATTCGTTACACGGCTGCCGAATATTTAGAAGCAATGTCGAAAGAATTGCTAGAGTCCAATTTAAATACAATATTTTCTGCACTTCGAAATACGGAACAATATTGGCGTAGACCGAGAAGTGATTTACGATGTATGGCACAACACTATGGACCTGCGACATGGTTTTTAACATTAAGTCCTACTGAATGGTTATGGGAAGATTTAGGTGAATATATTCGTGAAGTTAATGGATGGCACGATTCTTCGTCGAGCGTCAGTGCACTTGTTGCTGCAGATCCTGTATCAACGTCAAGATTTCTTGATAACAAATTTCATGCAATGCTTGATTTTATTTGTTCTAAAGATCATCCAATTGGAGAAGTGACACATTACTTTTGGCGAAGAGAATATCAAGGTAGAGGTATACAACATTTTCATTTATTAATTTGGATTAAAGATGCACCTATATTTGGTGAATCCTCTATCGAAGAAGTCTCTCGATTTATTTTACAATATATAAGTTGCAAAATGCCAGACAAAAATATATCGCCATTATTGTACAGACGTGTCGATACGCATCAACGACATAAACATAATGATTATTGTCTTCGATCTAAAAAAGTAGGACGTAAAGTTATTCGTAGATGTCGTTTTGGATTTCCTCGTCCCATTACTGAAACATTAATTATAAGAGATGTGGCAACTTCGATAGCAGGTAGAAAACAATTGAAACATAAAAGTAGATTGTATGATGTTCCTCGAACGGATAATGAAGGTGATATTAATGATTATAATCCTGTTATTCTTACTGCATGGGAAGGAAATATGGATATACAATTTATTGGTGAAAAATCATCATTGCTTACTTGGTATGTTACTAAGTATTTGAATAAAGCTGGAAAAAGTGAACTGTCTGATTTTGATCTTAATAGTAAGGATAATAAAAACAAATCATTGGTAAGTTATCTTTGGAATTTTGCTTTACGTTCCATGACACAAAGAGAATGTGGTGCTCTCGAAGCTGCTGATACATTATTAGGAATTTCTTTATATGGGACTGATCGAAATACAATCATTAAATGGTTAGATGTTAATCCCATACGGCATAGGAAATTAAAAAGTCGTAAAGAAATTGAAGCTCTTGACGGTGAATCTATAAACATATTTTGTCCATCTGTAATAGATAATTATTATCCGCAAAGACCGAAAGAATTAGAATCAAAGTCTCTTTATGAATTTGTACAATGGTACGACATCACAAAAATCAAACCGCAAAGTAAAAATATTGAATATTATAAAATAGATAATAGTAGTAATTATATTAAACAACGACAACGTGGATGTCTTATAAATCATTATAGACATAATGTTAATAAACAGCCGGAAGACTATTTCTTTTCTTTACTGCTTATGTTTAAACCATGGCGGAAATTAGAGGATCTTAGAGATAATTGTGATACTTATGGACAATCATTTCATAACATAAAATTACATCTTACGAATGCATTGCAATATCACGAAAAACTAGAAGAATTACAAAAAGCGTATGAAATTGTAAATGAATTAGTTCAACAACGTTTATATGTTGATTCACAAAAAAATGTGTCTCAGGATGACCCTGACAATCCGATAGGTGTTCAAAATATTGAAGCTGGTGAAGCGTGTTGGATATCTATTGCAATTCGCGCCTTCTTCACGCGTTATCGTTCTGTCTGTTATACGATGGATGGCGTCATTATCGATACGCCCGATTTACGTTTATTTTCTTTTCTCACTTAACTGATTACTCTCTCTCCACTGTGTGTCTTTTGTATCCCATAAGAGAAGAATAAAGTTTTAGTTTACCTCACATCACAAGATTATTCTGATCGTTACCCGCTCTATCCATCAGGTTATGGGCCCAGATTTTTCGCAAACGACAGAAATCAAACGCAGGACATATTCTTTCTCAAGCGCCTCTACCGCACGCAATCGATCACGCAAAACCTAACCTAACGAAGCACGTACAAGGAGGTGAGACTTTCGACAGTGCACGTAAAAAGGCAAAATCGTAAAAATGGCGAACGTAAATACGATTAACTCAACACGCATCGAATTACTGACCAAGCACAACTACGACACATGGGTCATACAAGTCGAAGCGCTATTAGTAAAACACGATTCGTGGTCGTACGTTAACGGCGACACCGTAAAGCCCGAAATCAACGGCGAGGATCGAACCGCGCTCGACCGCTGGATTGCACAGGATCGCAAGGCGAAAAGTGATTTGATATTGTCTATCAATCCGACGGAGCTCAAACACATTCGCAACTGCAATACATCAAAGGAAGTATGGGACAAGCTGAAGTCCGTGTACGCTTCTCAGGGACCCATGAGAAAAGCCACGCTGTTGGAACAGTTGTTGCTGAAAAGGATGAACGAGGATGATGACGTAAGAGATTATTTATCACGCTTTATGGATACTGTAGACAAACTAAGTAACATGGAAATCGAAATTAACGGCGATTTGCTTTCAATAATGTTGTTGCATAGCTTGCCGGACAGCTTCGATAACTTTTGCTGCGCGATTAAATCCCGTGATAATCTACCGGATGTAGACACATTAATGATAAAAATAATTGAGGAACATGATAGTAAGATTCACAGGAGCAGCGATTCGAGTTCAAGTGCCATGCTGTCAAAACAATCAAAGGCATCGAAAGGAAGTAGCGCTGATCGTCCACGCAACGCAAAGGCGATTGCAAACGCGCCCAAATACAAATGCCACTACTGCAAGAAAAAGGGGCACAAAGCAGCGGATTGTTTCAAAAGGAAGAGAGACACTGAAAAGGAAGGAACCGAAAAATCTAACACAGAAAAGGCGAACACCACGACCGACGTTTTCTATGCAGACGAAGCAGGAAATGTGGCAGCAACTGAAACGTGCAATAATGCAACTAGTCAGAAGTGGTGTCTCGATAGCGGATGCACGTCACATTTGTGTAAGGATTTCAAACTATTTTCGAAGTCATATACGACACGCAGCGGTATCAAACTAGCAAATGAAACAACCGCTCAGGCGACGGCCAAGGGCGACGTGAATATAGTAACTTCAAATGGTGAACGGAACAGAGAGGTCATGCTTACGAACACACTCTACGTGCCGGACCTTCGAACGAACCTATTGTCGATCGCTAAAATAGTGGACAGAGATCACGAAGTTCTATTTACAAGGCGACACGCTTACGTAAAGAACGCGAACGGGATCGTAAAAATGATTGCCGACCGAGAGGGCGATCTATTTTATCTCAACGATGGGCACGACTCCGCAAACATCGCATCAAGCATTCCAAACGTCGCAGATGACTGGCATAGACGGCTTGGTCATTTAAATTGGAACGATATGCTTTTTATGTTGAGAAACAAGATGACATCCGGCTTGACTTTCAAGAAAGATGACGTGCTCCCTCCATGCGACGTTTGCGCTACCAGTAAGCTCACGAAAATACCTTTTCAGAAACGAGGCAGGAGATCATCAAATTTACTCGAGATAGTACACTCGGATCTTTGCGGCCCGATGCGAACAACTTCCCAAGGCGGCGCCCGCTATTTTCTCACATTCACGGACGATCACAGTCGCTGGACCACGGTTTATTTCCTAAAAAACAAATCCGAAGTGACATCGAAATTCTTATGTTACAAGAATCTTGTAGAAACACAAACCGGAAGAAAAATTAAGGCGCTGCAATCGGACAACGGAGGAGAATTCTGTAATTCGACGATGAACAAAATACTAACTGAAGCTGGAATTCGAAGACGACTAACAACGCCGCGAACACCCGAGCAGAACGGAGTGGCCGAACGAAAAAATAGAACACTCGTCGAAGCCGCGCGTTGCATGTTGACAGAATCAGGCTTGCCGACATCGTTTTGGGCCGAGGCGGTTGCAGCCGCCAACTACGTGAGAAACCGGTGTCCAACGAAGATTTTGGGGGCCAAAACACCATTCGAAGTTTGGTCAAACAAACGTCCAGACGTCAGTCATCTACAAAAATTCGGAGTCAAGGTGTATATTTTGAACAAAGATCCCAACAAAGGAAAATTCTCACCCAGAGGAATCGAAGGGACTTTTATAGGATATTCCGAAACAAGCAAGGCCTACCGAGTTTGGATCCCGTCCGATAGAAAAGTTCACGAAACGCGTGAAGTCAAGTTTTTCAACATCTTTCGATCGAGGGACGAGCAACACGAGTCGGGCCGGCAAGCAGCGGGCAAACATTTTTCTGTTTCAGATGATTTGCAGAGATCAGAGATTTCTCATGAGACTACAATTGGCGGCAATTCAAATCCAGAGGGTCAACGGATCGACGATGAGGTAAATGAGCCAGAGGAACGCCCTGTAGAAGACAACCATTCTATGAATGACATTGTCGAAGAAGAAGAGGCTATAGAAGATACCCAATTCCGACGTGGTCCCGGTAGACCACGCAAGATCCTAACAGGCAGACCGGGTCGACCAGCAAAGCAGTACAATATGACGCCGATCGTTGCCGAGCCTCAAGAGCCCGAAGTTCAAGGCGAATCAACCACTGACGATGAATCTTTACTTTGGGAAGATGCCGAACTAGCATTTAATGCATGCGAAATACAATTCGACAAGGCTATATCCGGACCGGACAAAGACGAATGGCTTGACGTTATATACTCCGAAATCAGAAGCCTTATCGCCAACAATACATTTAGTATCGAATCGAGACCTAAAAATGAAAGGGTTATCAAGTGTCGCACCGTATTGAGAAATAAATTCAATGCCGACGGAAATTTAGTTCGGAGAAAAGCACGCATTGTTGCGAAGGGATACGCACAACGTCCAGGAGTGGATTTCTTTGAGACTTACGCCCCCGTCGCACGTCTTAGTTCTCTCCGACTGCTGATAGCATTGGCCGCAAGATTCGGATTGAACATTTCTCAATTGGACGTAGAGACCGCATATCTCAATGGCAGAATCGATACCAACATATATATGGAGTTACCAGACTCATTACAGGAGATGCTAACGAGGATCATTCGCCAAGAAAAGGACACAGAAATCCTGAACCGAGCTCGAGTTCTATTACGGGAAGCAACCAAAACGAATGTGGTCTGTAAGCTGAATAAGGCGCTTTATGGTCTGCGCCAGGCAGGACGACGATGGCATGCTGAACTCGATAAAGTACTTCGCGAGATTGATTTGATTCCTACCAATGCCGATCCATGTGTTTATGTCACTAGAAGCAGGCTGACATACGTATTGGTCTACGTCGATGACATTCTAATATTTTCCGGGGACCAGAACGAAGAGAATCGGATAAAAGCCAAACTCATCAATTCATTCAAGGTCAAGGATCTCGGCGAAGGCAAGTATTGTCTGGGGATTGAGATCCGACGCGATGGAGACAAGATAACTTTAAATCAACGGAATTACATCAATGAAGTCTTGAAACGTTTCGGTATGTCTGATTGCAAACCCGTCAACACCCCAGTCGCTCTCGGGACGAAACTGACACGAGCTCCTTACACCGAGGAGAACGATGAAGTGAACTATCCATATCAAGAATTGATTGGCACCTTGATATATGCAGCTACGGGGACGCGACCAGATATCGCGCATGCGGTGAGCGCACTCAGTCAATTCAATTCCTCCCACAAGACGGAACATTGGGCTGCCGCAAAACGAGTTCTCAGATATCTCCAGAAAACATCTGACTACGAACTGATCTTCACCAAGGACGAGCAACCACTACGAGGTTTCGTGGATGCCGATTGGGGCAACTGTATAATCGATAGACGATCCTACACAGGTTGTGCGTTCATACTCAGCGGAGCAGCGGTGACATGGGAATCACGTAAACAAAGAACCGTCGCCTTATCGTCCACAGAGGCCGAGTACATGGCGATCACCGACGCTGCCAAGGAAGGAATACATCTCGCAAGCTTTCTCAAGGAGCTGGGACATGCAAGCCTTGCTGACATAACAATTTATAATGATAATCAAAGTGCTGGACAATTGGCAAACAATTCTATCTTCCACGCCAGGTCTAAGCACATAGATATTAGGCACCACTTCGTGCGCCAAGTTATAAGGAATGGAGTATTGAAGCTGGCCTATCTACCGACAGAAGAAATGATCGCCGACGTCCTCACTAAAGCCCTACCGGGAGAGAGACACGTTAGATGCACAAATGGTCTTGGTCTTCGAACGAACAAGCAATTTTAGGCGCAACTTGAGGGAGCGTGTTGGATATCTATTGCAATTCGCGCCTTCTTCACGCGTTATCGTTCTGTCTGTTATACGATGGATGGCGTCATTATCGATACGCCCGATTTACGTTTATTTTCTTTTCTCACTTAACTGATTACTCTCTCTCCACTGTGTGTCTTTTGTATCCCATAAGAGAAGAATAAAGTTTTAGTTTACCTCACATCACAAGATTATTCTGATCGTTACCCGCTCTATCCATCAAAGCGATGCAAGATTTTAGAGATCTTGGTAATAAAATAGATGAGAAGATCGATGTATCTGAAATGATAGCAAAATTAAATACGGATCAAAGAAGAGTATTCGATAGAGTCATTGATACTGTAAGTTCAGATAATTTAGTACTACGATTATATGTTAGCGGAGAAGGTGGTACTGGAAAGAGTTTCTTAATTAAAACAATTAAATGCTGGATAAGACAAAATCTCAATAAAGATACCGCCGTATCAGCACCTACTGGCATAGCAGCGTTTAATATAGATGGTTTGACAGTTCACAGATTGCTTCAGTTACCTGTTGAACACGGTCAAATTCCAAAGTATAAGCAATTGTCTGATCATGTGTTGAAAGTATTACGAGCAGATCTTAAGGATGTTGTTCTTCTTGTAATTGATGAAGTGTCAATGATATCTAATTTGATTTTAATGTATATACATCTTCGAATGTCTGAAATATTTGATACTAATGATTGTGAAGATGGTTGGTTCGGTCGAAGGCATATTCTTTTATTTGGTGATTTGCTCCAATTACCTCCTGTACGCGAAGATCCCGTTTTCGTGCGATTGTCAAATGACAAAATTAATAAATATATTGGTTCTCTAAATGCTGTTAATTTGTGGACCACATTATTTGATTATGATGAATTGACGATCAATATGCGTCAACAAGGAGATGAGTCTTATAAACAGTTGTTGTCGAGAATTCGTATTGGTTTAGTGACGAAATCTGATTGTGAGATTCTTGAAAGTAGAAAAATATCTTTCAAAAGTGATTTCTTTGAATCTAGATTGAACGAATTGTGTAATTTTATTACTGATTTACCGTCGGATGCTGTTTGTTTATTGCCTACTTGTCATATGTGTGATGTTCTTAATACTGCAATGTTAAATCGCGTTACTGAAAAAGAAATAATATTAGTTGCCGAAGATATGATTGATTGTATTCCATATGTAAAAAAGAAAGTATTAAAAGTATTGTCAAATAATGATGATGATAATTCTAAAACTGCTGGACTTTCAAAGGAAATTGTAATTAAGATTGGAGCAAAAGTGATGATAAGGCGTAATATTGATGCTACCTTGGGTCTTGTGAATGGTACAATAGCTAAAGTAATTTCAGTTGTACGAGATCCATCTACCGATCGTGTAGAAGAAATCAAACTTCTTTTGCCATCGGGATCAGAACATCCAATTGAAAGAGTGAGCGTTAAATTTGAAGTGGTAGATAGAGCGTACGTTATTAGAAAACAATTTCCACTGTGTCTGAGTTATGGAATTACTATTCATAAAAGTCAAGGTTTAAGCTTACAAAATGCTATTATGGACATAGGTAACTCTATATTTAATTGCGGTCAAGTTTACGTTGCGTTATCACGAGTAACGTCTCTAGAAGGGTTGTATTTGATTAACTACGATCCTTCGGCAGTAACAGCTAACGAAGAAGCCATTATTGAATATAATCGGCTGAGACAAATCCACAAACCAGAAGCAGAAATGATTACTATTTCAAAAGAACGTTTTCGCAAAGTAAAAGATGCTTCATGGGCATTGTCAAAAGTAGTTGACTCTATTCAACAGAACTGTCAAGATAAAAAATCTCGGCAAAATACTATTTGGATTATACATGGTTTTCAAAATACGGATAGAGTTTCATGTTACGCAAATGCAGTATTACAATGTCTGTTAAATTTAAGTACCATTAGAAAAGAACTGCTTAATTGTGATAAATCAGATGTGTTAAGGTTGATAATGCATCGATATGAAAATGGAATGCGCAATTTGAACACATGTGCAGTACGGCAATATTTAGGAGAACATTTTTCGATAAACATAAAACGAGATGCATTTGAATTTCTTTCAGTTCTGTGCGCAAAATATGATTGTATAAGACATTTGGTAGAGTGTAAAGTAACTTCTACTACTCGGTGTAAATCTTGTGAGAACACAAAAACTATTACTTATAATAATTTAATTCTTTCAATACCTATTAACAATTTAAAAAAGAAAAGTTATAATCTCAACGATATATTAAATGCTACATTTTCACATTGGTGTCAGTCAGATAATAAGGAATCATGTGTATATTGTACCGGAAATGAAATATTATTTAAGAATGAATTAACATTAGCAAAAGATATAATTATCATACATTTAGTATTATTTTCTTCACAAGATGATGAAGTAGTAAAAGAAATACGTAAATTTAATATAAGTGCTATTCCAACGACTAAAGTATCAATAGCTGGACAATCGTATAAAGTAATGAATGTTATATTTCATAATGGTTCGAGTATTGAGGAAGGACATTACATAAGTATATGTAGAGAAGGAATGTCTAATAGTTGGATTGAGGCTGATGATGCACAAGTTAAGAAAAGACAATGGCCTAGAGGCGCTAAAGATCTTTACATACTTTTTTTACAAAAAGTTGATAAAAAATAAATATACTAAACATATATTTGTATTAAAATAATTATTTGTATAAAAATACTTATTTGTTTATTTTAAATTATTTCCTTTATTTCTTACTTATACGGATAACTGTTTTTTGTAAATATTGTTTACATAACAATTATTACAAAATGTGTGAAATCACAACAAAATTACCTTTTCAAAAAAAGGTACAAAAATGCGCCAAGTATACGCGCCCAGAAAACGCCTAAAAAATATTCTTCTACAAAATTACGCCTCAAAAAAGATATAATAATTACTACAAAATGTGTGAAATCCTAACAAAATTACCTTTTCAAAAAAAGGTAAAAAAATGCGCCAAGTATACGCGCTCAAAAACGCCCAAAAAATTACGCCTAAAAAAAGAATCCTTCTACAAAACTACGCCTAAAAAAGAACTCTTGTATTAATTACCTTTGTACAAAAAAAGGTTTTTCCTACAAAAAATGTGATATCAAGAAAGTGCGCCAACTACACAATTGGATAGTTTCATAATACTCTTTGGTTAGTGTTTATAGTCTGATTTTATATATAAAATTGTCTTGAGTTTATCTTCAAATACTAATTATTTCATTGATTACGAAGCATTTGAAGATAAACTCAAAACGATCTTAAAGATAATATCAGACTATGAATACCGCCTATTAATATTAAAATATGGGCTGCTGTGCGCCGATATAAGGCTGCTGTGCGCCGATATAAAGCTGCTGTGCGCTTACAAAAAACAGTTGTTATGCATATAAGTAAGAAATAAAGGAGATAATATAAAGAAAACAAATAAGTATTTTTATACAAATAATTACTTTAATACAAATAAATATTTTAATATATTTTTACATATAAATATTTAAATACTATATACAAATCTTTTATAAATAAATATTTTATTGCACGCACGCACGCACGCAGTGAGAGAGAGAGAAAGAGAGTTAGGCAATTAAGATATTTATTCGGTATGAAAGATAATAATTTTAACACATAATTATTTGAATACAAATAAATTTTTTTTCAAAATACTTGGCGCCGCCAAACCGAATAAATTAATTGTCTAACCTTTTCTCTCTTAATGTGTTTATGCGTGCGCAGATGGATGTGTGGGTGTGCGTGTGCGCGCGCGCGCGCGCGCGCGTGTGTGTGTGTGTGTGTGTGTGTGTGTGTGTGTGTGTGTCTTTCGTATTTTCTTCCTCCTGCGTATATATGTAAATTATTGTTATCATAGTTGATAAGTTATTATATAATTTAGTTTATAAGAAATGATTGTTAACATATTAAAGCAATTAAGATATTTATTCGGTTTGGCGGCGCCAAGTATTTTGAAAAAAAATTTATTTGTATTCAAATAATTATGTGTTAAAATTATTATCTTTCATACCGAATAAATATCTTAATTGCCTAACTCTCTTTCTCTCTCTCTCTCTCTCTCACTGCGTGCGTGCGTGCGTGCAATAAAATATTTATTTATAAAAGATTTGTATATAGTATTTAAATATTTATATGTAAAAATATATTAAAATATTTATTTGTATTAAAATAATTATTTGTATAAAAATACTTATTTGTTTTCTTTATATTATCTCCTTTATTTCTTACTTATATGCATAACAACTGTTTTTTGTAAGCGCACAGCAGCTTTATATCGGCGCACAGCAGCCTTATATCGGCGCACAGCAGCCCATATTTTAATATTAATAGGCGGTATTCATAGTCTGATATTATCTTTAGATCGTTTTGAGTTTGTCTTCAAATGCTTCGTAATCAATGAAATAATTAGTATTTGAAGATAAACTCAAGACAATTTTATATATAAAATCAGACTATAAACACTAACCAAAGAGTATTATGAAACTATCCAATTGTATAGTTGGCGCACTTTCTTGATATCACATTTTTTGTAGGAAAAACCTTTTTTTGTACAAAGGTAATTAATACAAAAGTTCTTTTTTAGGCGTAGTTTTGTAGAAGGATTCTTTTTTAGGCGTAATTTTTTGGGCGTTTTTGAGCGCGTATACTTGGCGCATTTTTTACCTTTTTTTGAAAAGGTAAGTATTTCACAGTAAATAAAACAAAAAAGCTATCAAACAATTACATTAGTAAATTAAACAAGAAAATGCTATTGTAGTAATTAGTTTATTCCCTTTGCGGGGTACACGCGGACCTCCGCTCCGCTTACAATTAACTTAAATCTATTTATTCGCTCGCCCGCGAGAGAGAGAGACACACACACTCACATCCATCCATACATTCCCACTCATTCCTTTGGACCTCCGTTTCCGCTGTATGCTTCTCTCTTTCCCATCCTTCCTCATTCACACCTCCTCCCATCCTTCTGCCTTCCTCCTCTTCCCTCCCTTCCAACATCTCTTCCCACTTTATCATCCACTCCTCTCCCTCCCCCCTCTCCCCGAGAACCTCCTCCACCGCCTCCTGCCACCCTCTCTTCTGTCCCCAACTCGTACATTCTTCCCACACATGCTCCCACGTTTCCTCCCCCCATCCACATCTCCTACACTTTCTCTCCTCCCCTCCCTCCCAATACCTGTTTCCTCTCATCCCGTCACCTAACCTATGCCTTGCTATCCTCTGCCATCTTTCCTCCTTCCATCCCTCTTTTAGGTATTCCGGTACTCCATTTCCTTTTATTCTTCCATACCATTTATTAAATTTAGACTCTCTTATCCTTTCCCATCTCTCCGTCTCCTGCATCTTTCTCTCCTTCCTTACTATCTCTTCTCCTCTCATTTCTCCATCTTCTCTCATCTTTTCTATCACTTTCAAGCTCCATCCTTTCCTCTCATAGTACTCTTTCCTCTCCTTCTCCCATTCGCCCACTGCTGATCCTTCCTTTGCTCTTTCTCTCAACTCCTCCCAACATAACCTGGCCAGTTCCCCTCCTTTTCCCTCCCCTAATCTTCTCTCGTATCCCCATGCTCTTAAACCCGCCCTTCCCCTCAGCTTCTCTCTTTGAAATTCTTCCCTTAATAAATAACTTGGTGTACTCCTTCCCACTCCTGCTATCCATTTTAGGAATCTATCCTGCACTTTCTCCATTTCTTCCCTCTCTTTCCACCCCCATATCTCCACTCCATACCCCATCACTGTCCACACCAGCCTGTCAAACAGCCACATCCTTCTTGCCCAGTCTTTTCCAAATCTTCTTTTTCCTATCCCCAGACCTCTCTCATCACCACCGCTCCCTTCCTCACTCTTTCCTTTATATGTTCTCTCTGTCCTCCATTTGCCATCAGCATATATCCTAAATAATTAAATTTCTTCACTTCTTCTATCTTTTTTCCTTTCCATTTCCCCTCTATCTTTTTCCATCTTCCCCCTCCCCTTCTGCATCTCATCACCTTCGTTTTTTCCACATTTACCTCCAGGCCTTTTTTATCCACATACCTCTCCAACCCTTTTAACATTCTCTGCATCCCATTCTCCTCCTCCGCCAGGACCACCACATCATCCGCATACGCCAGTGAATAAATTTTCTTTCCTTTTACTTTCGTTCCTCCCCATCCCTCCTCCTCCAACGCCTCGTCCATGTCCGCTATCAGCAAAGTGAATAAACAGGGACTCAAGGGACACCCCTGTCTCACTCCCTTCTCTGTCCAAAATCTTCCTCCTTCTTTCTCTCCTACTCTCACCCTGCTCACTGTCTCCTCCAACACTTCCTCGCATCTCACTACCAGCCCTTCCCTCACTCCCCTTTTTCTCATACTCTCTATCAGAATTCCCCTGTCCACCGAGTCAAACGCCGCCTTCATGTCTATGAACGTGGCTACCATTTTTTTCCTCCCTTCCGTCACCCTCTTGTTTATCAAATAGTTTATTACATAAATTTGGTCTATTGTTCCCATCCCTCTTCTGAAGCCCGCTTGACTCGGTGGCAATATTCCTTTCCTCCCTAACTCCTCCTTCAGTCTCTCCGCCAATATTGCTGCGTACACCTTATATGCCGTTTGCGTCAGCGTTACTCCTCTATAGTCCTCTACCCTTCCCCCTTTCCCTTTCTTCAAAATCGGCACTACCACTCCTTCTCTCCAATCCTCTGGCCATCCCTCTCCTTTCCAGACTCTATTACATATCTGTCACAACCACTCTCTCACCTCCTTTCCTCCATACTTTCACACTTCATTTCCTATACCATCTCCCCCGGCCGCCTTTCCTTCCTTCAATTTCCTTATAGCCCTCTCCATTTCTTCCTTGCTTATCTCTTCCTCCTCCGCCTCCTCGCTTTCCACCACTTCCCTTTCTCTTCTTATCCTCCAGTTTACACCTCCCAGCAATTCCTTGAAATACCTTTCCCATTCTTCCATCTCTATTCCCTGCCCTATCCCTCCTCCCCTCCTTCTCTTTCTCTCTCCTCTCACCACCTTCCATACCTGTCTCTCTGTTTTCACTTTTTCCATTTCTCTCTCCCATCTTTCTCCCTCCTCTCTTTTCTTCTTCTCACACATTATTCTGTATTCTCTCTTCACTTCTCTATACTTCTCTCCATCCTTTCCTTGCCTTTTCCATCTTTTTAGTTCCTCTTTCACCTCTTCTTTTTTCTCTCTGCATTCTTCATCCCACCATCCTTTTTTCTTCTTTCCCTTCAACTCTTTTTCCACTCTCCTCATCGCCACCTCCACTCTCTCCTTTAGCCTTTCCCATTCCTCTTCTCCCCCTCTCACTTCCTCTTCTTTCCTCCCAAAATATTCCTCGAATCTTTTCCTTCCCTCCTCCGTCCATACTCCTTTTCCTCCTTTTTTCCTTTTCCATTCTTTCCTTTCATCTCTCCTCTCTCTTTCTTCTATCCACACCGTTAACGGTTGGTGATCTGAGTCAATCCTTTCCTCCACCTTCATCCTTCTCACTCCTTCTCTTGTCTCCTCATTTCCTAATACATAATCAATGACCGTTCCGTTCTTCCCTCCTGTGTATGTCCACTCTCCCTCTTCATCACCTTCTATATTTCCGTTCATTATCGACCATCCCAGCTCCTCTAAAACACCACACAATTTTCTACCGTCCCCATTCATCTTTCTGTCTCTCGATCTCCTTCCCTCCTTCTCCATCCCTTCCTCATTTCTCTCTCCCACTCTTCCGCCTTCTCTTCCCGTTCTTGCATTGAAATCTCCTCCTATTAATACTCTCACCCCTTTCTCCTCATTTTCCATCCATTCTCTTAATTTCTCCATCTTCTGATCTATATCCTTGTTTACGTACACTCCTATTATCCTCCACCATCTTCCTCCTAGATTCACTTCTTCCATCATTATTCCCTCCTCTCTCCTCTTCCTTCCTTCTTTCTCTCCTCTCACCTCCATCCCCTCTTTCCTTCCCATCACCATTCCTCCTATCGCTCTTCCTTTCTTATTCTTCCTTCCCGCTTCCTGCACTTCCCACACAAAACCTTTTGGCATTCTTCTCTTTATTCTCTCCCACCCTTTCTCCTGTATCCACGTTTCACTTAAAATTATCACATCCCACTCTCCCAATTTCTCCCAGAACTCTTTATCTTTGTTTTCCAATCCTGCCACATTCCAAAATCCTATTTTATATTCCTCCTCTTCTTTCCTCTTCTCCTTCCTCTTCCCCTTCCTCTTATTTTTATCTCTCTTCTTCCCTTTCTTCTCCTCCTCGCCAGGTTGCCTTAGGCGAAAACCTTTTCCATTCTTTCCCCTCCTACCCTTTCCTCTCTTTCTCTTTCCCTCACCTCCCCAAGAAAATGCTATTGAATAGTCATATTAATGAGTTAAACGAAAAATGCTATTGATCAGTAATATATATTAGTTAATTAAACAAAAAATGTTATTAATCAGTTATTTTCAATTTCTACTGTAGCTTGTGCTTTTTGTTTTTTTGTACTTGGCGCGTAGCTCGTTGTTTTGCAAATCGAACCCACTCCGATGCTACAGCGTCGAATTCCGCCTCCGTGAAAGTGTTGTGTACTTTGCATATTGTTTCTATAAAAAGCAGAATGTATACATGTAGTACAATATATGATAACTACATATACATATATAATTCTTGACTAGAAGATAAAGTTTCTTTATATATTTTATATAATTTGATTTTTTCTTGTTATTACATTTTTTTACGCTAATTATTTTTAATATATAAATCATACATTCTCTAAAAGAATTCTTTTATACGTTTCAACATTTAAATTACTAGTACCGACAAAGTATTTCATGGTATAAGCAGCCTTCTCAGACTGCTTACCAAATGTCTATTAGTACAGAATGCACATGAAAAAATATATAATAATGAAATGTAAAAAAATCTCTTTTTGAAATGAAACTTTTAATCTATATATTACAGTAGTTAGTATTAAAAAAATATATCTACAATTATAGTAATAGAAAAATATTCTATATATAGTTGCCCAAATATAGTTTGCATTAATTTTTTTCTGTGGTTTGAGATCTAAAATCGTAGTGTAATTTACAATCGCGTTTTAACAAAAATTGTATTTTGAAATTAGTAACTGAAACTATACACTATACACTTTCAAACTAGAGCATAAATTAAAACTTATTTTTATATACATTATACTGGATTTTTGCAAATAAAAATTATGCAATTGACTAATTACGTTATTATTTTAATAATACACATTTAATTCTAAATATATTATATATAAGAGTTATTGTTAATATAAGTAAAATTTATATTAGCAATATGTATTAAAATTTTATTCACTATTTTTAAATAATTTCAGCATAATTGTTTATTATACCATTTTTAAACTTATTCAGAGTTATTTTTACACATTAGCAGTCATAAATTACTTGCGACTTATATTTAAGCAACGGTAAATAAAAGAAATAGCTTGATTATGCTCACTCAAAAGACATTAAAAGATATATTATAATCACCTTTTATAATCACAAATCTTAAATTGCAGACTTTGAAATTGTCCCTCACACCTTTCCACAAACACTTTATTGCACATTCATTGGTTAAAACTCGATTAAAAGCGCGGTGGTACACTGTCCCTCGGTGTTGTGCCTCCTATTTTCAAAATAATCCGTTTCTACAACAAAAATTAATTCTACAGTGTATAAAAATTATAAGTGTACATATATGGAGCGTGCGCGCGCACACACACACACACGCGCGCACACGCACACACACACACACGCACACGCACACGCACACGCACACGTTACATTGATGGAAATATGTTTGGGAAAATTTTTCTTACTGCCATCATTAGTTTATATAAGTTTCAAAATTATTTTTTGTTATTTTTATTTTTAAAATAAATAAAACTAAATAACATAGGTTGTGACTTTTGACTGCGGTTGATATCATTATATATTTTATAATTGCCGTTTCTCCGCGACGCCGATTGAGTCTCTCGACTGCTTGGCTCGATTTGCGTTACGAAAGTCGAGCGTTGTCAGTGCGGTTTGTAAATTATAAAATGTCACACACACACACACACACACACACACACGCACACGCACACGCACACGCACACGCACACGCACACGCACACGCACACGCACACGCACACGCACACGCACACGCACACGCACACACACACACACACACACACACACACACATAGGTTACGTTGTGATTTTTGGCTGCGGTTGATATATTAATATATTAATGCCATGTAATTGCAAATAAAATTTACTATTTCGTTTATTATAATATAGTAGTATACATATTGTACAAGAATTGTAATACTTAATGTTTAGGTTCCATCTAATTGGAATAATCCTAGCGAAGAATATCATATAGTGGTTTGGTTGATTTAAAAAATCTGTATTCGTTATACCCTACTAAATTGAAGGAAAGAGTAGTGGCAGAACTCAAGAAGCGTCTTTGGGATGATGGACATAAAGTAGCCCTTGCAGAAGCTTCCAGTTACAAGTGTAATAATATATTTAATTATAATATATTTTTGTTCTTATAATTTATTGTTTCCGAAATGCGTTACAATATATTTAATTTTTTTTTATTCACATTCTTTAAAACTCTTCAAGTAATCTTATAAATCGAAACGTGCGTGAGAACGGAATTAGAACTCGTTGATTATGAAGCAATCACTTCGACATAATTTCAATGTTAAATCTTTTTGTTATTAATTGTCTGTTTTATTTGATATTTCGTGATGTTTGAAATTTTTAATTCTTCGTAATGTTAAGTTGTTAGTTTTCTTTTGATGTATAATCACAATGTTACTGACATGATGCTGTAATTCCTGGAAATCGATAGAAATATCTTCAATTGGTATTATAATTAGAATTTTTGTCCATGATCCAAAGTCAGGAGTATCGCGAGCGTGTCAAACCATGCAATGAAACGAAGCCGCTATTTCACAATACGTCACAGTGATCTGTATCTAATGCTATTTGTATTTGAATCTACAATTATTGACTTTAGAAGAAAGACCGCAAAAGGAAGGATTTGAAGCTCGAGTTGGAGTATCGAATAATACTGAAAAAAAATATTGTGATGTAGGATTACGCTGTTTTTTACGATGGTAACATTTGGAGGTAATCATATTCCGAGTATGTGATAAAACTAAATATGTACATACCTGTTTATTTAAAATCTAAGTTATTTCCATTATATTTATTTGTTTATTTCGATGCCTATTTCACACGACAGAGCATATTGATACTTTTGGAAACCGGCGTTTTTCTTGGCTAATATTCCGTCACGAGAGATTTTGTTCCTCTTACTCAAGAAGACCAATTGAATATTAGTATTAATATCCACGATGAAGGCAATTAGAACTTGTTAGCTTATGTTGTAAGTATGATGAAAAAATCATATTAAGGTTTTGTAACACATGTGGCATCAATTGCGGCTACATATTTTCTTCATAATCCAGAATTGAATGGAGTTGCACTAGGAACCCGGATTATTTTGCTAACTGTAGGCGATGGACGTATTGGCACAATGGAAACTGGAACCTCTGTAGTACGAGCGATGATTCATATAGTGTTGCAGTTATTTATCACTAAAGTATATTATTGCATTACTTTTTTATTAACATTATATTTTATTTTATTTTACAGATATCTTTTATTTAACTCGCATATACGTTAAAGAATTATAAATATCCTCGTACTATTGATATTTAATATAACTTGTTCAGAAAAACATTATTATGTGATTATAATTTACGATGTAATAACTATTGTGAATGGATTCTCGCTATTACGTAATATCGTTCGCATTTTCATTCGTTTGACTTTGTATTGTAGACAGTCAATGCAACACTGGTGCACGCCTAATAATCTCCGATTAAAATTAAATCTTAAATCATCTTAGATCTTGGTCAAATATACTTTTATTAGTAAATTTATTCTTTCAGGATATGAATGAGTTCTCGCTATTTACGTAATATCGTTTGCATCTTCATTCGTTCGACTCTGCATTGTGGACGGTCCTGTAAGATGCTTCAGAACACGTACAAACTGGTAAAATGAAAATTAATTGATAACAAAATCGCGATTAACATTAAAAAATTATGTTGCAAATTTTGAAATTTAGTTAATGTACAATCTATAATCATTTTTCATGTAAATACGTTTCCCGTACAATCCAGGTACGAGCTTGTTATGATCATACTGTTGATTCTGACGTTTCTTTTCTGGACAGTTGTCGCAATAGACGTTGGAATAAACGATCAACGTGATTTAGAAAGAAAATACTGGAACAAATATGATCCGATTTTGATTGCAGAAGGGATATTTTGTAACGCGCCTATGGCCTTTTTAAAATTATATTTATCTATCAGCTGGATTATGACCTAGGACCTTTACAACTTTCATTAGTTGAAATGATTAGAGACGTTGGTCATTATGTCGCAATATTCGATATCATCGTCCTGATATTCACAGTTGGTAAGATACATAGCATATTAAACTGTATAAAAAGTCTTTGGCTCAGTAGAATAATTATGAATTTTTTATCTAGCGAAATTTGTGTAAGTAAATATGTTTGGTATAACATTATCCCAGAAGTTTCCAAGTTAATAAAATTAATATTTGCAGAATAATAGATTAAAACAATTCAAAAATGTTTTTTGCACACTTTAATATCTTTTTTTTATAACGTATAAAGAAACTTGAGAAATATTTCTTTAAGATTGTCTCATCTTTATCAGATAGGGGAACGTACGGCATTATAGTTGTGTATGATGTGACCAGCGGTGATACGTTCGCGACCGTTAAACGGTGGTTGCATGAAATCGAACAGAATTGTGATGTTAACAGGGTACTCGTAGGGCATAAAAATGACGCACCTAATCAGAAGGTGGTGTTAACGGAAGATCTCCTCAAATGGGAATCCAATTATTAGAAACTTCCGCCAAGGATAACATCAATGTCGAGGAGGTATTCTGCATTTCGCAATATAGATTACACATTGAAGAAATTCATGGAAACTATTAACTTGATAAATAATAAGTAATAACTTGTATTTCAGAAACTTGATAGCACAAGGTTTCCGGATTTTCAATCGATTAGACTATTATACAGTATATGGAAGCGATGTTCTCTTTGCCGCACGAGAAATATTTAAAACAACATCCGTTTGTAAAATGATTGGAGCTGGTAAACATTATTTTGGCATTGAATAATTTTTAAATACTTTATAAATGGATCATATCTTAAAAGTCTTAGATTTTTTTTTAAAAGAATGTATTCTATCAACTAAATGCAAATATTCGATTGAGACAAAAATCGTCATTTCTGATTTGAAATAATATCTCGTTTTTATGGACTAAAATTTATATTTTTGTGTTGTATTCATGTATGTTTTAATTATGTATGTACATTTTTGAAAAAAATAGATATCTCTCAGCATATATTAACACGATAAATGTATCGCACAAAATTTGATATTTTATTTCGCTTAATTGACAAAGTGTTATATATGACTTGGAGCAGAATGCACAACGTAAGACATTAACAATAAAATTAATGTTTCTGCAGAGCCACATAAGACGGAGGGAGTTAATCTCAATAATAGCTACTTTGAGACGTTTGTATGCGATTTATTGTTAGTGAAGCAATATAGAGTTGAAGTTTATGTTAATCAAGGCTCCTCTAAAAATCAGAAATGGATCTTGGAATACAAAGGTTCTCCTGGCAATCTATCTCTTTTCGAAGAACCTTGTTCGGCAATAATGACATAGCTGTGGATTTATCCGTAACAGCTGTGAATCTGAGTACGGAAGGAAAGTCCAGAGTGAGTCATCATGCATGATTAGAGTAAAAAGTGTTCCACAATTTTTATAGAATGTAAAATATTAACATTTTGCAGGTTGTATGTCTCTGTAACGAGGGGAAGACGAGAACCTTGTAAACGTCCGAATTTTATCTTCAAATGTGTACTTCAAATGTATAAATACGCGGGTAATTTAAATTGTCCATACATTTACGACGAATACACATACATATATACACACACATACACATACAGATTAAATATTTATTGCAGAAGGATATATAGTAAGACGATAAAATATAACGATCGGTTATATGCCATTGTAATACTGCTGCGTGTACTACCTACTCCCCGTTCCCATTGTAATTAATATCATTATTTCTCTATTTTTATTTAGTATCGATTACATATCTCCCTTAAGCCTGTTCTACAATCAGTCATATGTCGCTGTCGAAAGGCGTATCGCAAGACCGTAACCAATTACAATCTAAGCATTCTCATGAGGCTTGACTATGATTGGTTGCAATCTTACGATACGACATCCGACAGCCACATACGACTGATTGTAGAACAAGCTTTAAAGGTAATAAAGCGATATCCTACAATATGTATGTATGTACATATTTGCAATTTGCCAGTTTTAGTGGCATATTCACGAAGTATTTCAATCGAACATATTCAATCTTGTTTACTGTTATACAGTTACGACGTTGTAATATTATTATACATACGTATGATTATAAATAAACAGAAGTTTACATGTATGTATTAAACGAGCTTTCAACCCCTGCCCACCGAGTTGATTTCTACTCCAGTTTGACGTATGTATTTTTCACGTAGTTCTTAACATATGTATGTATGTACATACGTAAAAAAAAGTTTTAAATTCACATAATTCGAATAAACGAACCCAATCAGTCCAAAGCTACATTGTTTGATCGATCCGGATAACGCTCAAAGATTCTAGCCTCATGTATCGAGGTATTATCTAGAGATATACAATTCAGATATCTACACGAAAGAAGAAATACGTTCAAAATAATTCCAAATAAGCAATAAAGTCGAGATAAACGAACGGAATAATAACATAACAAGGAGCGTTTAAGCTATCGCACACAAAATTGCATAGCCGCATGTGCATAAAATCTGAACCAATGAGCATTAAGCATAAATCAATATGACGATTTTATGCTTAATGCTCATTGGTCCAAATAGTCTTTAGCTATGTGTATGTGTATATGCAACTATGCAAATTTTTTGCGCAACAGCCCTTTGGCTTAGCAGTGAGAGTGCTAGCCTCTCGGAACGAAGGATTCTGGGCTGCTTTCGCGACGTTGGTCAAAATGACCCGATCAAAATGATCTGTGCGCGTGATTGGCCAAATCACAATGAAAATTCATATTTGACCAATCACGCGCACGGATCATTTTGATCGGATCATTTTGACCCACGTCGCGAAAGCAGCCCTGAGTTCAAATCTGGTCGGTGGTCCTTTAATTTTTCCGTCGCTTAGGCTGGCTTCACATTGGGCGTAAGCGTAACTTGCGCCGACCAATCATATTATCTGTAGCGTCCGCTGATATTCAAATAAGATGTTGTGATTGATCAGCGGAAATTATTACGCGTACGCGAGTTACGCCTCATGTAAAGCCAGGCTTACAGCTTTAGAAGTGGGATTGGATTTGCGTACCCTCGGAGGAGTCCAGAAGGAGGATTAAGGTGATTTTAGAAGGATGCACAAGGCGTCTGATGACATTCAGAGAGAATGTCTTGTCAATAATGTATAATGTAATTATTAAGAAGAAGGTTTATATAGAGAAGTGGGAAAAAGAGTAGAAGGGAGAGAGGGGAGAGAGAAAAAGCAAAATAGAGAAAGTTATAAATTTTTTGAAATGTCAGATGTTCATTGCTGATTACAGTTATTTTTTCTGAAACTCATAACACTATTGTCTGCGCTGGAAAAGATTTGGTTAGTTCTCTCGTTTTGGAACTTTTGATAATTGTAAGCAAAAAATTAAAATCGAACTTAGCAAACAATATATCTTTTCAATACTCCTTCCACAATATTTAATCTGCAAGAATGTTGTTTTGGTAGTGCCTTAAAGAGAGAGAAAGAAAGATAGTTGTGCAACTTGTATGTTTTCTAAGGCGTATGACACTGATTTACATCCGCAAGAATTTATAAAATTTATAAGAATAAATAACACGTAAGAAAGGCGAACAGATCATAGGTATTGGTCATTGTGTTACATTATTGTAATTGCTAAAGGCTGATTTATGGAGATCGTAAACTGTTAACTTATATCAAAGCTATAAAATTACGACTATCAGTGCGTGGTTACGCAAAACAGAATCGAGTGACGCGATTAGTCCAAATTTTATAGTTTCGGTATAAGTTAACAGTTTACGGCCTTTACAAATTAACCTTTATTCTCACAATAAAATTGAATAAGGCGCGCGCTACGCGCGCGCCTGTATTGTCCATGGGTCGATTCGCATTGCGAGAATAGCTGTTAGTGCGCGGCGATGTGTGTATTGTGTGACAGTTTTGATAGTTCAAGTTAATGTAACAGATTTGACAGTTCAGGTTAACGAATCTCTTTCCCGTTTTGAGATATAACGAGTATAGTTTTAATAATAATTACGGATGCCTCGGGGTTGTTTGCAAAATTTTGCGTTGGAGAAGCTGGATGTATGTTTTTTGAAAAATTATCCAAGTTGTAGAAAATTCTGATCAGAATTATTCTATCATTTTTCCTTCGAGTACATACTTATTAAACAATGTACATACTTATTAAAAGCTTAAGCAAATTGTAGAAAGTTTCCGATCAGAATTATTTTGTCGTTTTTTTCTATCAATTTAAAAAATGTGTCCAATATTCTCTAATATATTCTTTTTAGAACTTTAATATTAAATGGTTATATTCAAGCTATGTATAAGAGAAAATGCCAAGAAATAAAAAAAAACGAGAAAGAAGAGAGAGAGAAAATCAGAAGAAATGTATTTATATATGACAAAAAATAATTGGTGCAACGAGGAAGAATAATTTATAAAGGAATTTATAAAGGTAAAAAGAAATATTCATAATCTTTCATACTATAATATTTGGACATAAATTTCTCTCCTTTTCACTGTCTTTCTTTCACCTGCGTCTTTCATGTTTTTGCGTTCTTTCTAACTTAATTTTTCTCAATTACTTTTTTCTAGCTCTATCTAAAAGGAAAGGAAGTGAATAACAGAATAAGGAAAGAGGAAGAGTAATATTGAAAGAAAGATTGAGAGAAACAACAAGGAATAAAGAAACGAGAGAAAAAATGAGGGAGAGAAAGAGAGAAAGAGAAAGAGAGAAAATCAGAAGCAATATATTTATATGATAAAAAATAATTGATGCAATATGAACGAATAATTTATAAAAGAATTCTTGAAAGATAGGATTTGTAGGTGTGTGTGTGTGTGTGTGTGTGTGTATGTGAAAGCGAGAGATGGGGAGGGGGAAGAGAGAGAGGGAGAGGGAGACAGAGAGCGACAGAGATGCAAAATAAAGAAAACGCGAGTGGAAGGCTGAAACAGAAAGAGGAGAGATAGAAAGAATTTGACGAAGATAGTAACTGAGAGAAACGAAATTAGAAAGACCGCAATATAATGAAGTATATGTATTACAAATGCATAACGATAAATTTATAATATTGAAATTGTAATTGTTTTGATAGTTCAGGTTGTCGAATCTTTTTCCCGTTTTGGGATATAACGAGTATAGTTAATTAATAATGATTACGGATGCTTCAGAGTTGTTCTTTTAATTTCTTGTACAAGAAGCTGGATGTACGTTTACTGTAAGATTACCTAAATTATAGAAAGTTTTGATCAGTATTATTTTATTATTTCTTCTTATTACTTTAATTAATCTAATATTGTCAAATACATATGTTTTTTAGATCTCCAATATTAAATAATTACGTTCAAGCGTAATGGACGACAATTATATCGAAGCATTGGTTTTTACACAGTATGTTATAAAGATTTTACATAAACATATGGTTTTGAAACTAAATCAGAAGCAATGGATAATAAGCAATGGATAAATCAGAAGCAATGGATAACAGAAGATAATTAGTGCAATATACAAGAAAAATTTATAAAAGAATTTATAAAGGTAAAAAAGAATATCTTTAATGTTAATCCAAGACATTGGGACAAATAAATTTCTTTTCTTTTCTCTGTCTTTCTTTTATCTGCATCTCTTACACTTTTGCGATCTTCCTAACTTTATTTTTCTTAATTGTTTTTCCTATTTCTTTCTCTCAACGGATAGTTATACTGAGTGAAAAAATAAGAGAAAAGGAAGAAAAATGATAAGTATTTGAGGGAGAGCAAGAGAAAAATAACTGAGAATAACAAAATTAGGAAAAACGCAAAAATATGAGAGATGAAAGTGTAAGAAGGAGAGAAAGAAAAGGAAAGATAGAAAAAAAAGATTAAGAATAAATTAAAACGAAAGAGTGAAAGAAATATTGAGAGAAATGAGAAAAAATACAGATAAATACCAAAATATAGAGAAACGAGAGAGAATGAGAGAGAAAAAAAAAGAAAGGGATAGAGAGAATAATAGAAAAATAAAGAGTAATAAAAAGAAAGGAAAGAATGTAAAAAAGTGAGAAAAATATGGAAGAAAAAGCGAGAGCAAATAAAGAAAGCATAAGCGAAAGGATGAGAGAGAAGTAGGAAAGATAAAATAATTTTTTGTGGGAGGGCAAGAGGAAAAACAATTGTGAAAAACAATTAGAAAGATTTCAAAAATGTAAGAGAGGTAAGTAAAAGAAAATGAAAGAGGGAGAAAGAGAAAAAAGACAAAAAGAAAAAAGAGATTAAAAGTAAAAAAATAATTTGAGAGTAAAATTGAAAAGAAGATTGAGAAAAAATATGGATAAATGTTAAAAAATAAGAAAACGCGAGAGAGAGACAGAGAGAGAGAGAGAGAGAGACAAAAAAGAAAAAGCACAAGAAAGAGGATGAGAAAGAAAGAGGAATACATTTTATACCTTTCCTTGTTTTTATTTATTTACTTTTGTACGTCTTTAAATTTATTGTCTCCTTATTCTTACGATTTCCTACATAGAGATTAAAAGTAAAAAAATAATTTGAGAGTAAAATTGAAAAGAAGATTGAGAAAAAATATGGATAAATGTTAAAAAATAAGAAAACGCGAGAGAGAGACAGAGAGAGAGAGAGAGAGAGACAAAAAAGAAAAAGCACAAGAAAGAGGATGAGAAAGAAAGAGGAATACATTTTATACCTTTCCTTGTTTTTATTTATTTACTTTTGTACGTCTTTAAATTCATTGTCTCCTTATTCTTACGATTTCCTACATAGTTACAATATAAGGTCCACTCTAAAAAAACCTAACGCGCCATTACTGGAACCTCATGGGTGGTGAGGAAGATCACTATTAACTTAATTTTAAACTTAACAAAACTATATATAAATATATGTGTATTTTTAAGTAATTAAATAAATAACGTAAAAAATTTTTTGTAAACAAAAAAGAAGAAAGAGACTAAGAGTAAAAAAATAATTTGAGAGTAATATTGAAAAGAAGACTGAGAAAAAATACGAATAAATGCCAAGAAATAAGAAAACGAGAGAGAGAGAGAGAGAGAGAGAGAGAGAGAGAAAGAGAGAGAGAGAGAGAGAGAGAGAGAGAGAGAGAGAGAGAGAGAGACAAAATAGCGAAAGCGCAAGAAACAAGATGAGAGAGAAAGAGGAGTACATTTTACACCTTTTAAAGCGAACTTAGCGAACGATATAACTTTTCAATCCTCATCCACAATATTTAATTCGTAAGGATGCTGTTTTGGTGGTGCTTTAAAGAGAGAAAAAGAAAAATAGTTGTGCAACTTGTATGTTTTTTAAGAAAAAATGAGCATTAAAAAATAAAAATAAGCAATAAGTAAAGAAAAAATAAATATAAGTTTTAAATAAGTTTCTGTTAATAATTAATATTATATATTATTATTATGTACAAGACAAGAAACGAGTCAAGTTCATGGAAGGCGCGGGCGTAGCGCGCGCTGCGAACTAGTCCCCTTAGTAAAAAGTTCATGGAGACGCGAGAAGTTCGTTCCAGGTCGAGCGGTATTGTTGCCGCTTTTCCGCGACGCCGATTGGTTGTATCGCTCCGGCTCGATTCGCGTCGCGAGACTCGAGCGTTGTCAGTGCGGTTTGATTGAATTATATTAAATGTCATTGTGATGATTCTTGGTTGCGGTTGATTGCGTAAGTATGACAATTATTTTTATATATTATTTTATAAAAATAATTGCCGCTTTTCCGCGACGCCGATTTTGTTTATATCGTTCGACTTGATTTGCGTCGCGAGAGTAGAGTGTTGTCAGTGCGGTTTGTAAATTATTAAATGTCACACATAGGTTACGTTGTGATTTTTGACTGCGGTTGATATTATTATATATTTTATAATTGCCGCTTCTCTTGAGTCAGACAAGTATAATAATATATTTAATTATAATACATTTTTTGTACTTATAATACATTGTTTCCGAAATGCGTTACAATATATTTAATTTTTTTTATTCACATTCTTTAAAACCCTTCAAATAATCTCATATATGAATCGAAAAAACGTGCGTGAGATCGAAATTAGGATGTTGATTACGAAGCAATCGACATAATTTCAACGTTAAATCCCTTTGTTATTAATTTGAAACTTTTAATTCTTCGTAACGTTAAATTGTTAGTTTTCCTTACTTGATATAGTGTTGCAGTTATTTATCACTAAAGTATATTATTGCATTATTTTTTTATTAACATTATATTTTATTTTATTTTACAGATATCTTTTATTTAACTCGCATATACGTTAAAGAACTATAAATATCCTCGTACTATTGATATTTAATATAACTTGTTCAGAAAAACATTATTATGTGATTATAGTTTACGGTGTAACAACCATTGTGAATGGATTCTCGCTATTTACGTAATATCGTTCGCATTTTCATTCGTTTGACTTTGTATTGTAGACAGTCAATGCAACACTGGTGCACGCCTAATAATCTCCGATTAAAATTAAATCTTAAATCATCTTAGATCTTGGTCAAATATACTTTTATAAGTAAATTTATTCTTTCAGGATATGAATGGGTTCTCACTATTTACATAATATCGTTTGCATCTTCATTCGTTCAACTCTGCATTGTGGACGGTCCTGTAAGGTGCTTCAGAACACGTACAAATTGATAAAATGAAAATTAATTGATAATAAATCGCGATTAACATTAAAAAATTATGTTGCAAATTTTGAAATTTAGTTAATGTACAATCTATAATCATTTTTCATGTAAATACGTTTCCCGTACAATCCAGGTACGAGCTTGTTATGATCATACTGTTGATTCTGACGTTTCTTTTCTGGACAGTTGTCGCAATAGACGTCGCAATAAACGATCAACGTGATTTAGAAAGAAAATACTGGAACAAATATGATCCGATTTTGATTGCAGAAAGGATATTTTGTAACGCGCCTATGGCCTTTTTAAAATTATATTTATCTATCAGCTGGATTATGACCTAGGACCTTTCATTAGTTGAAATGATTCGAGATGTTGGTCATTATGTCGCAATATTCGATATCATCGTCCTGATATTCACAGTTGGTAAGATACATAGCATATTAAACTGTATAAAAAGTCTTTTTGGCTCAGTAGAATAATTATGAATTTTTTATCTAGCGAAATTTGTGTAAGTAAATATGTTTGGTATAATATTATCCCAGAAGTTTCCAAGTTAATAAAATTAATATTTGCAGAATAATAGATTAAAACAATTCAAAAATGTTTTTTGCACACTTTAATATCTTTTTTTTATAATGTATAAAGAAACTTGAGAAATATTTCTTTAAGATTGTCTCATCTTTATCAGATAGGGGAACGTACGGCGTTATAGTTGTGTATGATGTGACCAGCGGTGATACGTTCGCGAACGTTAAACGGTGGTTGCATGAAATCGAACAGAATTGTGATGTTAACAGGGTACTCGTAGGGCATAAAAATGACGCACCTAATCAGAAGGTGGTGTTAACGGAAGATCCCCTCAAATGGGAATCCAATTATTAGAAACTTCCGCCAAGGATAACATCAATGTCGAGGAGGTATTCTGGAAGTATTCTGCATTTCGCAATATAGATTACACATTGAAGAAATTCATGGAAACTATTAACTTGATAAATAATAAGTAATAACTTGTATTTCAGAAACTTGATAGCACAAGGTTTCCGGATTTTCAATCGATTAGACTATTATACAGTATATGGAAGCGATGCTCTTTTTGCCGCACGAAAAATATTTAAAACAACATCCGTTTGTAAAATGATTGGAGCTGGTAAACATTATTTTGGCATTGAATAATTTTTAAATACTTTATAAATGGATCATATCTTAAAAATCTTAGATTTTTTTTTAAAGAATGTATTCTATCAACTAAATGCAAATATTCGATTGAGACAAAAATCGTCATTTCTGATTTGAAATAATATCTCGTTTTTATGTACTAAAATTTATATTTTTGTGTTGTATTTATGTATGTTTTAATTATGTATGTTCATTTTTGAAAAAAATAGATATCTCTCAGCATATATTAACACGATAAATGTATCGCACAAAATTTGATATTTTATTTCGCTTAATTGACAAAGTGTTATATGACTTGGAGCAGAATGCACAACGTAAGACATTAACAATAAAATTTATGTTTTTGTAGAGCCACATAAAACGGAGGGAGTTATTCTCAATAAAAGTCATTTTGAAACGTTTGTACGCGATTTATTGTTAGTGAAGCAATATAGAGTTGAAGTTTATGTTAATCAAGGCTCATCTAAAAATCAGAAATGGATCTTGGAGTACAAAAGTTCTCCTGGCAATCTATCTCTTTTCGAAGAATCTTGTTCGGCAATAATGACATAGCTGTGGATTTATCCGTAACAGCTGTGAAACTGAGTACGAAAGGAAAGTCCAGAGTGAGTCATCATGCATGATTAGAGTAAAAAGTGTTCCACAATTTTTATAGAATGTAAAATATTAACATTTTGCAGGTTGTTGGTTTAAGTTGCGTGGACGTTGTTTCAACTTTAATCTCAGATACTGAGTTCCAAGATAAAGAATCATTTTCAAATTCAGAATCGCTCATTGTAACTCTTGCTTCAAAAGAATGTTTGCTTATTCAGGGAGAAGGCAGTTATGAATTTCAAGCTCTTAAACAAATACAATGTCAAAAATATAAAATGTTATGCTTTTAAAATATGGCGAAAATTATTATGTATTTAAAATATTTTTACACGATACATTTAACATTATAATTTTATATTTAATATTTTCAGATAATAGAAAGATGTAATGTCATGATTTACTTTAAGAAAGAAAAATGAATTTGCCAATGACTTCATTGTTGATGACCTAAGGACGTT
>CAKMUF010000065.1:0-13156 GCA_928718305.1 Tetramorium bicarinatum | reverse complement strand
TTACTCAACGCAGTCGCAGTCAGTACAGTTTAGCTAAAAAGATCAGACTTATAGCGTTTTCGATTTACCGACTCGACCCGACTCCGAGTTATATAAGTTCGATTTAGAGTCGTCTGCTACGTACATACAATCGAACTTATGATCTGACTTGACCCGATCGGAGTCGGATAAATCGAAAACACTATAAATTTTTTTATTGTTAACATATTTAAATAATTAGTTTTTAACACAGTTTTAAATTAAAATTAAATATTTTTGGATCCTGAATATGTATATTTATGAAACAATGGGATAATAATAAATCATAAAATTAATATTACATTATAAGTTAACAATTTAAATTTTAATAGTCACGTGATCGTCCATAAGAGTTTATCAGTCTTTTAAATATTTTAAATATATTATCTTTTAAATATGTTATTAAAATATAATAGTACTGTAGTGTACTATTTTTACTATTTCACCGCATTTTATATATTGATGTTTATGTATACAAAGAATTGCTATAGCCACAAGCTCTCCGAAATTTATTTGTTTATAATTTTATTAAAAACATGTATAGAAAATCGAATTGTCTCCGCTGCCGAGGATTGCCGAATGTCGCCCGTTCTTTTCGTTTATGAGATCATCGACGAGATATCGATTCAAACATGTTAAAAGTCATATCGAACTGCAGCATTGTATTACAAAACAATCTAATTATATATTTATTATAATTTAAATTATATAATTAAAATTATCAGAATTTTATTACAATAATTATACTAATTATGTATTTTACAAATTTAAATAATTTTTCTTTATCATTTATTTTTGGATCGATATTGTATATATCTGATAGAATCAGAATTCGGAAAGACTTTGAACACATGTAACTTACATATTTTACAAATAATAAGCTTACAGATATATAATTTTATATAGAGTATTATATATTAAATCGATAACTATCACAAAAATTATATTTCATATTTATATAAACTAAGAATTATTTTATGAATTACAAGTTGTCTTTCTGAGGAGGCGTTAAATCCTGTGTCTCGTGATAAATTATCTCCTGTATTTCCTCGATTTCTATTTCGGTAATTTTCGCATTTGCCGTTATTGGCCATTGATCATTTTTTGAAGCTGCGTGAAAAAATAGTTCATTCATGTTACATCTGAAAATGAAACGTTAACTCAACCGATTGATCGATTGCCGCGATACGTTTGAAACTGTCCAAAATCTAAAAATTGTCTACAAAATTGGAATATACCTGAAATACGTATCGTTATTATTATATTCTATCACCGGAGTAATCTGTGGGGTACAGGTCGTCGAGTTATCGTGATGTTCTTGATTACTAACAGAAACACCGTGCTCAGACTGCTGCGACTTTTGAGTAGCTGCGCACGAAGCATTGCTTTTGTCCACCGATCTTTTAAATCGTTTCATCAGATTTTCATCCTCGTCGCTGAACGCACACTTTTTCTTTCTCGATAGATACGATTTGCTTTGCAAATCTCTTATGCTAAAGTTTTCCTTGCTCTGCCTATTCATGGCGAAATATCAATTTGAATGAAAAAGTACAATAATTATCTGCTGTCCCAGTATACCCTTACCACCGCTCGTGAGAAGATAGAACTGATTGAGAAGAACAAGAAAGATACCTATGTCATTTTGCAAAATTCGCAATTGAGATATTACATGTTAAACGTTAGACAAATGATAGTGTGTGGAGATGATATAAAAAAAGCGATGGCTCGAGCTAAACACAGCCTAATATATCTTCAATATTTAATATCTCGATTATTATTTTGAATTTCGTGAAACAGTATCGCATTTTAAGAATATACTGGGACATCCTGCAGATTTATATCCAAATTAATTATTAATAAACGTTACATTTTGTCATTTTTATCTATAATCGCTTTTATATTTAAGATGAACTGTTCATCATCATCTTCCGTGTCCTCCACAAAAGTGATATTAGGCTGCTTTCGCGTTGCACTGTTTCTGTATATGTAATCTGAACTTATTTTCCCTGTAAAGAAATAAAATTCGTATCTTGCAGAATATTGATAATAAAAACAATGCAAATTTTATAATGGCTGTTATAATAATTTACCTCTCATAGTGAGTGAAATATTTTTGTAATCAATAATATTGCTCTCATTATTGTCCATCTTTGAAGTAGATTGAGATATTTTGTAATTTGAATGATTATTATTAATAAGAGGCGAAATCCAGGATTTTTGATTAATTTGTCTGTCACCAACACCTTTATCCATGATCTAATAAACAGCTGGCTATATCTGCATGAAATTTAACAAATATGTTCCTTTTGCATTAAAAAAATTTTTAGACAAGCGTTTTGAGATTAATGTAAATATGACGCATGCGGATAGAGGTAATTCTTTCAAAAAGACTCGAAAAGTACGCGAAATGACAATCGTCAATGATCACAATCTCGAACTTTCTACCTTAAATAATATTTTCTGAATTAAATGAACGTTTAGTCGCGTTTGATATTTTATTTCTTTATTTCCTTTCTTTTCAAAGTCTCGGCCTTCTTTCGTGCTTCTCGATTTTACGTCTTTTTTCTTTCAACTCAATAAAAATCGAAATCAAATGTGTATGTGACTCATTTTTAACGCGCAGCGTGCATTTTACGATGCAGTCGAGAGTTACGACACCGACAAAATATTATTAAAGACACTCTTTCTTTCGTCGCGTGCCGACAGCCAGTGGCCATTTTCAACAAAATATTTATTTTGCAACTGTTGGAAATTTTCTTCGCGTTGATTGGATTATACTTTTGGGTCTAGAAAAATAATCATATGTCAGCGAAAAGAATTTCCCACAGTTATTCAGATCAAGCGTCTCAATAAATACATAATATATTCATAATACATAATATATATAAATAGTCTTTCCATTATTTAATAATAATTTAAAATTTATATGTATTTTTTATCAAATTAATAATGTATCAATTAATTCATTTTTGCTTATCAAGGGATATATTGATTTTAAAATAGTCCTCGAAATATTGCTCGAATAATAATTCTTCCTTTCATTTTACCCGCAAATTGAAAAATGGTAAAATAATTTAAACTTTATTTTCTCTTCGATTATTGTTTAATAAATTTCTAACAAATATTTTTTCTTTTTCTTTTACAAATATTATTTTAATTTCAATGTATAGATGATTATTACAGCACGTTCAAAATGATCTTCTTACATTTAGAATAACATATAATTTATCGCGTATTTATTGAAATTTATGTGAGTAACTCAATTTGTTACTTTACACATCAAACTTTTGCTCACATCAAAGTTCTCTCTCACTTTGTCTCTTTCTATTGCTCAATTCCACTCCCTCCTGTTGTTGTATGTACATACAACTCCGTCGCAGTTACGTTGAATCAGGTTAGGACCAAGCTACGCACTCGCGTGGTATCGCGTGTCATAACCTAACCTCTCTCGCTTTCTTTTTTTTCCTCCCGCTCGGCCAGCAATTCTCGCGTGAGTGACAAGGTAGCAAGGGCTGGAGTTTCGCGAAGGTTTCGGAGGACCATGCGACTCGTGACAGCGGTGAATGCCAAGCTGCCGCAGATCCTGCGGCAGCGCGGTGCGATCGCGCGCTCCTTCCGCGGCGACCGGTCGGCCTCGGATCATCGCGCACCGTCGCCGTTTTGCGTCAGACCGCGGCTGGTGCGAGCGGAGCCGCCGGGTCACAGGTCGGGATTGCTGCGGATCAGCCGGGTTCATCCCGCGGTCACGTTGGTGAGACTTTTCACGACGAAAAAATACTCCGATCGAGACCCCCCCCCCCGAGGTAAACTGAGTTTATTTACTTGAATCAGTTCGATCAGCTTTCGTATGATCTTAGTTAATTTCTGTCTTTATCGCTTATTTTATCTCTTATTTGGCCTGCCTCTTTCAAACTCGAGTAATTCTTTTTTTTTTTCTTTTTACCTAATTGATTCGAGTTTTTATATGATTTTCTTAATTAATGTGTGTTTTATTTCTTAACCTGCCGGACTTTTTCAAACTCGAGTATCTTGTTTTTCCTCTAGTTTTTCGTAAACTTAATAAATTTGTTCTCTCTATAATTTACTTGTTTTGTAATTCAGTAATAGTTATTCATTATCCTCCCTATACTTTAATTTGTACTATTTTTGATACTGATATTTTTATTCTGTCTGTTATATTTTGTGTAATAGCTATGATGAAATATATTATTATATTTCATCACAGAAATATAGTAATGTATTCTTTTATATTTTTGTATATATATGCACATATCCAATGCTATTTTTGAGAAAGCAGTTTTTTGTTTTATATATACGTGTTGTTTAGCGATAGCGATGGAGAACAATCTGCAGATTATTCTACTTCTCTGCCTGCAACTGTATTGGTACCTGAAGTATGGCCTCTATGTTCCAGTCGTTGCATCAATAGAAATCAGTGTTTCCCAGGTTTATTAAGCTAATTGAGATTAGCAATCCAGTTTTGATAGACTTAATACGTAGAAAGATAAAGCTGAATCAGCCTTACGTGGGAGTTTTCTTAAAAAAGTCTGAAGAGTAAGTGCTATAAAATTATTTTCCAGCAGTAATTTATACTGATATAAATAGCGTTAAAATTAATTATTATCCATTGTACAATACGAATAATAAATGTAAAATTCAATTTATACAGGAATGAAGCTGACGTTGTTCAAAACTTGAATGAAATTTATCCGATTGGAACTTTTGCCCAAGTACACGAGGTACAGGACCTGGGAAATCGATTAAGACTGGTGGTTATGGCACACAGTAGAATCAAGATTATCAATCAAATTTTTGAAGATATTACTCAAAAGGCAGAACACAGTAAGGAATGTATTCGCTATTTTCATATTACAATAAAATCACATTTTGTAGAAATGTTCCGTTAGTCGATAAAAAAAATTTTCTTGTTTGATTTGGTGTTGCTCTAGTCTTTCGGTTAGTTCTGCTTAAATATTGTCCTGTCCACTTTGCACAGAGCTTAAACTGGACTTTCCACTATTAAATACCACAATTACCATCCCTGTAGACGATACAATGACCAGTGCCAAGAACCGTAGATCGTGGCGGAAAAAGGCAGAAAATAAAGTTACAGAACGAACTGAGAAAACTGAGAAAACAGAAGCGGGCTCTATGGAAATAAAACCGTCGATAGATTCGCCCGAGAAGATTACAGAGAAACCATTAGATTCATCGAACCCTTCGTCTGGTAGTCAACCTATATTAATGGTGGAAGTCGTAAATGTCACACATGAAAAGTTTAAGCAAACTGAGGAGATCAAGGTAATATAAAATAATATTTAAAGGATTCACAATATCGCTATATTGAAAGTAATATTTATTTATTTTTTTAAAGTTTTTAAAGTTAATAAGAATATTGAATCATTAATAATTATTGAATATTGAAATTTTGTAGACATGAAATAGCATTAGTAAAAATTAGAACTAAGTCAACTTTCATGAGAAATATATAAAAACAATCGATTTTTAGCTTGTATCTTGCTGTTATATATGATAACTTATCATATCATTGATAAGTTTAGCAATGTGGCTACAGTTCGAAATATTCGAAAACGTAATTGATTTTATGAAGCGTTATTCATTTGTGAAACATGCATTTGGTACAATGCGGATCTATCTTGTCTTCTAGCGATATTTCTTTATTTTTTAACATTGTCAATTGTTACGTATGGAGCAAGAAATTCTTCTCAACAGTCATAGCATAACAATCACTCGAGACGGTTACTTACCTAACAGCATAATAGTTCAGTTAATAAGACAAAGTGTTTCCTTCAAAATATAACGGCCTAGCCTTACATACGATACTATTAGAGAAACTGTAATTTCACTGCTAAAAATATTTTTTAAATAGGCATTGACTCAAGAACTTATCAAAACAATCTGAGACATAATCAGCATGAATCCTTTGTATCATGAATCTCTGCAGCAAATGCTGCATCAGGGACAAAGAGTGGTGGATAATCCGGTTTACCTCAGTGATTTAGGTGCTGCTTTAACTGGAGCGGATGCGCAGGAATTGCAGGAAGTTTTGGAAGAAATGGACGTAAGTATATCGTTCCTATTAAATCATATAGGATTCCGTATCTAGAAAAAATATTAGAATAATATTTTATTCATAGATTCTAAAAAGATTAAAGTTGTCGCTTGCGCTTTTGAAAAAAGAATATGAATTGAGTAAACTGCAACAAAAGATTGGCAAAGAGGTTGAGGAAAAAGTAAAACAACAACATAGAAAATATATTCTTCACGAACAATTGAAAGTTATTAAGAAAAAATTGGGGCTGGAGAAGGATGACAAGGATGCGATAGAAGAAAAATATAGAGAGAGAATAAAACACAAGACAGTTCCTAAACCAGTCATGGATGTATTAGAGGAGGAATTGAATAAGCTTTCCTTTTTAGAAAGTCATAGTAGCGAATTCAAGTGTGTATCAAATATTATAATATCAAGTATGTGTTACATACATTAATGATTAATTTTGTATTTCTTAGTGTTACGAGAAATTATCTCGACTGGCTTACGTCTATGCCATGGGGTGTAACGAATACATAGAATTTAAATCTGCAAGATGCCGTCAAAATTTTGGACGAGGATCATTACGGAATGGACGATATAAAGAAAAGAATACTTGGTACACAAATGTGCTCATATACCTGTAGACATTATTTAAATAATAATGCTTTTCATTGTATATTGTATTTTTAATTACAGAATTTATTGCTGTTAGTCAACTGAAAGGCAGTACACAAGGAAAAATAGTGTGCTTCTATGGGCCTCCTGGTAAGACCTCAATAGCTAAATCGATCTCTCGAGCTTTGAACAGAGAATATTTTAGATTCAGCGTCGGCGGAATGACGGACATGGCCGAGATTAAAGGGCACAGGAGAACATATGTGGGAGCCATGCCAGGCAAAGTTATTCAGTGCTTGAAAAAAACCAAAACTGAGAATCCGTTGGTTCTGATAGATGAAGTCGACAAGATCGGCAAGTATGTAATCTTTGTAAATATTATAACAAATTAATATATATATTATCTTAAGATGGAAAATATCTACGAAATATTTAAAAGAACATTTAGAGAATGTCTGAAAAAATTAAATTTTTGGCATTTTTATATTTCTTTTCTCATCTATAACATTTGTGATGTTTTAAGGGACACCAAGGAGACCCTGCATCTGCTCTTCTCGAGATGCTGGATCCAGAACAGAATGTAAACTTTCTGGACCACTATTTAGATATGCCAGTAGATTTATCGAAAGTACTATTTATTTGCACGGCAAATGTAATAGATACTATTCCAGAACCCCTAAGAGATCGTATGGAGATGATAGATATGTCCGGTTACGTTGCTGAGGAAAAACTCGCCATCGCGAAACAGTACTTGGTTCCGCAAGCTAGAATCGAGTCTGGTCTCAGCAAGGAACAAATCAACATACAAGACAATGCGCTCACAATGTTAATCAAATCTTATTGCCGAGAATCGGGGGTGAGAAGTCTGCAGAAACATATAGAGAAGGTGCACAGAAAAGTGGCGTTTAAAGTTGTCAAGAAGGAAGCTGACAGAATCGACGTCACCGAGAACAACTTGCAGGATTTTGTGGGCAAGCCTGTATTCACGCACGACAGTACGATATTACGCCTCCTGGCGTTGTGATGGGACTGGCGTAGACCGCCATGGGCGGGTCCACGCTGTTCATCGAAAGTACCATGAGAAAGCCGACGGGTGGCAAAAAGGGCGAGGATACCTTCGAAGTCACTGGTCACCTGGGTGACGTAATGAAAGAGTCCATATCGCGATGACTGTGGCAAGGAATTACTTGAAACGGGAGGATAATTCGAATACGTTTCTGTACGATTCCCACCTGCATATACACGTGCCTGAAGGAGCAACCCCGAAAGACGGACCTAGCGCGGGTGTGACGATCGCTACTGCATTATTGTCCCTAGCTAAAAATCAACCTATCAGGCAGAACGTAGCAATGACGGGCGAATTGAGTCTTATGGGCAAAGTACTTCCTGTCGGCGGTATCAAAGAGAAAGTCATTGCGGTAAGTATAAACATAATCTTGTATTAATTTTAATAAGCTTCAATATCGCTTTGCTATTATTAGATAATTTAATATACTAATTTTATTAAACTAGTTATTAAAGCGTACGTCTGTATCAGTATTTATTTATGAAACATAAATATTATTTATTATGGACTTGTTAAACGATTACTTTGTTTAATGTACAAGATTAATAAATCACACTTTTTTATTTTTAGGTGAAGCGAGTTGATGTTAAATGTATAATTTTGCCTGATGAGAACAAGAAAGATTACAACGATCTGCCTAATTATATCACAGATGATTTGGAAGTGCATTTTGTTTCGATGTTCGATGATGTATATCGTATATGTTTCACAAAAACGGACATGATCGATTCCTTTCGATCCGGTAAACCAGTCACTGATCGCGTTCCATCTGCACAGCCAACATTTTGATAAAATAACATACAGAATAAAGAATTCCGAATTGGATACAGATATGTTCTTCTTCACGTTATTTATCTGCTGTATCATTTGTGTACAAGTAACATGTACTGTATAAGTAGTATATGTAAGAGTATATTATTGACAAAAATCTTATTTCATATTTCTTGCATATAATTATACAAAATGGAGAGAAAGAATTATACTTAAGAAAAAACTTTTCACCTTTCATTGTTCATATCTTAAAAGGGAAAGATGTTTTGTTAATATTTTATAAAAATAGTCATATGTTTAATATTATTTATCATTATAATGTAATGTAATGTAATAATAAATATAAATATATACGTATAAGGGGAAAACTCTTATTTTTCTCAGGTCTTGTATTACTTTTCCTTTTAACATATTTCATGGACGATATCTATGTAATTAATAAAAATCTTTTTCTATTTCGAAGAAACTATTGTATATATTGTTAATCAATTATACTTTTGATTAGTAGATGTGAATCTTAGTGATAATGTGATAATACTTTTTAATACAATAATGTATGTACAATTGCATTGTACAAAAGAAAATCTGGATCTGTGAATAAAATATTTTATATAAATATAAATCTTTAGTCTTCAACATAGCCTTTAGAATGGCATATTAAATATATACTAATTAATAAATGACAAATGTGATCATAATAGTGTAATGACATAATTGCTACATGTAAGTGATAAATGGCTAAATGGAAATTGTATAAAAAGAGAATTTTACATTCGCGTCAAGTTGGTATATCCATCTTGCTGAGCCTAATTATGAAGTCACACAGCCTCATCTGTACTTGAATCTCCATTGGGTTGCTCGTCACGTAGAATCCAGGTATCCCAGTCTTCTCCAATATGCTTTGCTGGTCAGCCACCTTCTGATCGAGTTGCAGGACCAGTTTCATGTTCATTTGCTTCAGCTCCTCCTTGTGCTTCTTGGCAAGTGTTGCTTTTATCAAAGCTACCTCTTCCTCCGTCATCGTCGCCGTCAACGCTTCCTGGCACTCGATCTTCTGTTGATTCAAAAGCTGCAGCCGCTGTTGGAAGGGATGCTTCTCGGTGACGTGCTGTATCTCCATCAGACCCTTCACTATCTCAAAGATCGTATCGTTCAACAGAAAATTCGCCAGGCCGGACAATAATTCGTACGATAGTCACATCTGATACTTGGGCGGCAATTCCCCGGCTATGTGCTGCAGCTGTTCCACCAATAAAGCTTCGCATATGCAAGAAAATAGCCCTACTTAGGGAAATAAACATGTATTTTAAGAAATTTTTAACTCACCGATCTGATGCGCAACGTGCGGAGTTACTCTGCAATGCAGCTACGATGATACTGTAACATACAAACAAAATTCAAATTAAAGAAGCTTTCAAAATAATCAACATTTCAAAGGATAATTTTTATTTTAATAAGCATATTTTAATAAAATACTCATACAATTATCTATTTTTCGAAAATTATTTTTGTCAAAATGAACTTTTGTACAATAAAATTAAAAATTTCGCTTTTTCTAGTTATTTCTAACTTACCGAGATAAATAAAAATAAATAGGAAAGAACTATTAATTTAATATAAATGATACTCACTCCAAGGTTGCTCCGCCGGAGCCCGATGTCTGTCCTAGACCTCCTCCTCCTCTCAGGATATTCGGGAGTTGTCATCAGGCAATGGCACTGCAACATACAAATATAAAATTCACATTAAAAAAAACGTTCAAAACAATCAATGTTTAAAAAACTAATTCTTATACTCATTTATAAAAATTTAATTCGGGACTTTAAGTGAAATATTTACTAAGACAATTATATATTGTTTGAAAATATCTTTATAAGAATGAAAAACTATTATAAAATTTTTAGATAATTACCCTTTCTCTTATAATTATTAATTTATTCAGGTGAAATAATTTAATTTAATCAGAAATACTACTAATTTCATATAGATAAGAGACAATACTCACCCAAAGGTTGGTACGCCGAAACCCGATGTCTGTCCTAGACCTTCTCCTCCTCTCAGATACTTGTTCTTCCACAGGACACACGCAAAACGTCAAAATTATTTTGGCCATAAATTTACTTATTACGCGCACTCGCGAACGCGGCTTTATTAATTACAAACGCTTATTTTTTATATAAGTTTTATTCGTCCGATTACTTGAACGGCACTCCCGAAGCAAACCCGACGAACCGGCTGCGGTTCGTTCATTTAATTAAATCGACGACGAGGGTACGTTAGCTTCCTCTGAATATTGTCCAAGCAGAACAAAGTTTTGCTTGGGTAATATTCTTTGAGTACTAGGGCACTCCCACCACGCCAAGGTCGTACCCATGGGAGGGAATATTTTACTTTGTACTAGGTAATATAAAATCATATGTATATCAATATAAATAAACGAGCTACGAAAATATTATTGAAGAAAACTAATAGTAGTATACATATGTATATATATTTCAGTATAGATAATATTATAAAATTAGTAATTTCAAATAAATCGTTTTATATAATTCTTAAAAAAAAAATAAAATGTATGCGTGTAATTGAAAAATTCAGTGATGTTTCTCGGAAAAAAAATAATTTTTATAATCTTACTCAATCAAATGAAAAAAAAATTCAAGGTAAAGAAAGGTAAATGAAAAGTATAATTTTAATTTCAAATTGCAAATATTGCAAATGTTAAATTTTGTAACTATTTATTATTATATCTTCTTATTATATTATCTTAGCGTTGTGCTATCTGCATTCACAAGACTTTGTACGAATATTATTAAAATTAACTTAATTTTATATTAGAATACATATATGTAATTATTTCAAATGAAAATATTTTAAAATGGAGAACGGAGAACGATATATTATAAATATTTCGGAACTTATTAATGTCACATACACGGATATATACATACGTAAAACATAATAATATATAAAAAAGCAAATATGAAATAAAATAAAATATCGCTTACCTCATAGTTGCTCCGCCGTCTCTCGATGTCTCCCAAGCCTCCTCCTCCTCCTCTCAGATTCCTTGCACTCACGTAACATTCACTCGCGAAACTTGTACGGCACTTCCGAAATTGAAGAAACTGCAAAGTTGAAAAACAAAACGCAATTTATACATCGAAATCTTTCGTTTTGTTAAATACGCAACGTCTTAAAACTCCGTTAAAGAAAATTTTTTAATCTTTAACGTAATATTTTATATAAACGTGTCCACTTACGATTTTAATTGTATTAATTTAATAACAGTAAAATCGTACGATATATTTATGGGTTCGACACTTTCGATGTTAAAAATGCGATGTACTTTTTCGCGAAATACTTAATATTTATGAAATGTTTCACACGTGACGTGTATGACACTTCACTGCTTTAAACGATTTAGCTGGCGATTCGCGTGTTACTCCGTATTCTCCGCAAACGGTAAGACAGTCGGAATTATAACGTTTAAATCGAATAAAAAATTAATGCACGCGAAGAAAATTTCATGAGAATAGTGTCAAATTAAAAAAATACATACTAGCACGAAGAATATGCCAATGGAACGATATACGCGAACTCACATTTTTTTATTAATCTCTAACGTAACGAACGAATGGAGCTCGCGAAATATCCGTCACATAGAGTTCGTTAATTGTAACGTAATAACTAATTTCACTCGCGCGACATGTTCGCAAAGACGACGCGCGTTTTTTAGAATGGAACGATAACGTTGCGTACGACGCGATCGTGCGAAAATATGCGAAATTGCGATTCAAGTTCGCCACTGCCGTCGCGTGTCGCGTACGTGTCACTTCGATTCGCGCACGAACGACACCGCGCGATGCGTAAATGCGTATTGTATACGAGGAGAGCGATCTCGAGAGAAATCTCAACGTTACGATGCACAGAACGGCACTACACTGCTCGCTGACCTGTCCACCCGCGCCCGCCGCGTATCATTCTTCGAACACAATGACGTCATATTCTCCGAAATATTTAAATGTTTTCCAATAAAGATTTCTCGTCGAAATTTGAGAGAACCGCGATGCCGCGTATTATTCCGATTCGTCGCGTTGCGTGTTCACCGCGTTCATGGCGACGCGACACTACGCGAGTCAACGTCCGTCTGCACTGTTAAAATAATTCGATTTATAATTTTCACGTTCTATAGATCGTTGATCGAGAGAGTGAATTATTCACACAGTCGACAGTTAATTGTTTGTAAAATATAATCGCGTCTCGGTACACGGAACACTCGATCACGAAAATTACGATCGCAATGAGCGACGATGAAGAACCGCGCGTTTCCATGCATTCTTTTCCATTTTTCGTTTCGAAAGACGCGAGCAGTTTGTGACTTTCCGAACGCGATCATCATTTTACATTATAACTTATAACGAGAATGAATAGGCGGACTTACGAAAATCTTGAAGACACAGCCACGACATAGCACTGCAAAGTACGTTCGCCGTCACTTTCTCGAATCTCGTGAGCCTTGAAGGAGATCGCCGATATAAATCCTGACACATGTGACACTCGATTAACGCGAATCTCCAAGCAGCACAGTTATATTTCACTACGCGAGCGTATGGCGATGCCACTCAATCCAT
>CAKMUF010000062.1:0-37942 GCA_928718305.1 Tetramorium bicarinatum | reverse complement strand
ACCGCATGTATCCATTGCTCATCATCGTTCAAATTGTACAAATTTGACCTTGTCTTAATGTTTTCGTAAAGCCAAGACTCGATATGTTCTACGTGACATTAGAAATCGCATCACAATAGCTAAGAGATTTGTAATACTTGCCGCATCATTTCTTAGAATTTCTTACGCCCCCTTTGTCTCGAACATTTGGTAATTACTGCAACACACTTCTCACTTGCATATATTGGTATCTCTACATGTAATATTAAGAATATTAGGTTATTCTAGATTTAAGAAATGTGCAGCTGTAATCTTCTCGTACAGTACAATATGAAGCAGCACTACAATAAACGATAGTCATTACAACATCGTAAATTATCGTGATAACTAATTATATGTATCTGCAGTAACTAACGCGAACATTGTAACTCGAGTCTGTTGTAAGAAAGTTCGACCACTTGCGTGTTTACGAAAATAACTGTATCTTTTTAGCATTATGTTAATCAAAAGGAAAAAAAAGTACAAAAGGAAAATGACATAAAAATATATAAGTTTTATGTTTAAGTCGTGTTTCTGGGAGAATGGTAATTGTCATTCTCCGTTATTACATATTTATCGCATCATACCTTGTGCAATGCAACGCAGATTGGATTGTAAAATAATTAATATGTATTAAGTAAAGATAGGTGATATTACTTTTATATATATATATATATATATATATATATATATATATATATATATATACTTTAACTTATAATGTATTTCGTCACTTCCAGTAAATTTTTGCATTTGTGGTTTTTTTCGTGCCTATACTCCTTTTTTTCTGTAGCATTTAACGTGTACGTGTAAAGCGAGAAATATAGAGATATATGTATTAAAATGTAGATAAAAATCAGTTTCCATTATTTTCTAATCCCCACATCATAATAGGAGCGCAAGGAGTTTGTGTATATGGATAATTTTGAATGAATATACATGCTAAATAACAAACAAGTCATCATATTATGAGAAATGCATCACCCTATATTTGGCAGCATAGTGGTTACAATGTTTTAATCTTAAAAGTAATTTCACAGTATAAGTAATATTTATTTTATATAATAATAAAAAAGATGACGCCGATTTATTATATAATATATTGGTATCTGCTTCATGTAACAATCGATATTACTCGATTTTACATGATAAAGTAATAATATAAGAATATGCATATACGCGCCTGTATCAGAATACTGAAATAATACGTCCTGTAAGATAAATCAGAAGTACAGTATTGTTACATATTTAACGCATAGATAAGTAACGGATGTTCATGTTGGCATCAGTATAGAATTAATAAATCTTATACCATTGCATTTTTTGCAATTATAAACATCAGAGAATGGTATTGATGCATCGTGGTCTTATCTAGAGAATTACATGAAATAAAATTAGCCATGTGTATAAAAGAAAATAATCGTACTGAACAAATTAATTACAACGAATAAATCATGTCTTCGATATATGACGTACAATTCTTATATCTACGATATTATCCTCCTATTAACTCTATTTATAGACGATAGGGACCCACTCGAATGTAATCGTAATACTTGATATCTATATCTTATTTGAAAACTGGGTATATTACAAAATACGAAAAGCATTCCGTACATATTTATAAATAGAAATAGGTGTGTATATATATATATATATATATATATATATATATATATATAATTGTTTAATATATAGAGCAATATTATATTGCTCTCGGTTTCTTTTGGCCTTTCAATAATTGAAATCTTACTAGTATTGCAAATATTACATGAAATACAAGTATATTTAATACGTAATGTTACTCCTGATATACGATATTCGATTATTATAGTAAAATTGTTAGTAAAAGATTATTATCATTCCGATATGGACTAAATGGGAATTGAAATTTCCTTTCTTCGCTCACTCCTTTTCTCATTTCAATTATTCGTTATATAAAAATTAAAAATAACATGGGCATATTTACTTATGTATATACAAGTTAATATACTAAATAGTTTAATCTGCAGTCTCTTTATTTCGATACAATACTGTCAATCCATGATTAAGTTTCATCGATTCTGTGTGAGCTTCGTATGAGAATTATTAGAAGATGTAATAGATTTCTCACGAAAAGAAAAATTTATATACAAAAACAGATTTTCAATATGAATAATAAATCTTAGCGATAGATGTACATAGATAATAAAAATAATATACAATATAAGATACAAAAAAATTTCATCTTAAACATCTTGTCCTAGAAAAATTAATAGACAAGAAGTACCGAGACTTTTGTAATTTGCTGCTTGAGTAAGATGTACATATCATTCTTGTAGCTGGAAAAATCTAGGAATTCTGCAAAATAAAAACTTTTAAACATAAAGATGGTCATGCAGCATAGATTCACAAATAAATGATCTGTAATATAAAGTCATTATCCTTAATTGTGCCTCTGAAAGACGGGAGATATAAGTGTACGTCAGCCTTTTTTAATTCGTCGTAATCTTCTTCTGGTCTTCCCCAAAGTTCCGTCGGTTATTCATCGGAATTATGTATATTCGCTTGTATTACGATTATTGTTCTTACGATTAAAAATAAACGAATAATATATTAAATACTCGTGTGTAATATAGGTATCTCATAGTGATTAATACGTAAATGAAATATGGATCTCCAAAATATCGTTCATCTTGTACCCCTTTGCTCGTTCAACTTTTCAATCAATCTCTTATAAAATCGATACATACATGCGATAAGAAAAAAGATTGGATTTACTCGGACTCCCTTAAATCCATCGACTACTGATTTTACATGAAACCACGCGTCACTTCATAATAATTAATAGCGACTCGTCGCAATCTTAAATGTCATCGAAAATAAAATATCTTGGCCTTACTCTCTTGAAAGGTGATGCTGTATAATAATACATTCTGTAGCGTTATGTCCTTGTGCCCTGCTACGGTATTTGTAATTCGCTGTCTGATTAATAGGCGGTCGACATAAAAAAAGATCATATCTAAATCAGGAACCTACTCAGACATCTCATAATTTATCTGATGGTTTTAGAAATGACCTTTTTTCTTCTTTCATATCGATTATCCCGCATTGATCGAGCAAACCATTGCAGATGTTGTAGCAAATAAATATAGCGAGACACAAAGACACGTGACAATATATTATTCTTGTTATCGTTTACTTACATCTAAAGAACTTATACGCTCTCGGTAGGGCTCTGAAATTCTGAGAGTGCATGTATTGGATTCTGCACTTTCTTCTGCGAACCTTTACGCACTTTCGCTCGAACTTCCTCGGGTCTCTCGGGACGCACTAACGGTTTCTTCTCCGGGGCTTTCATCTTCCATACGACGATAGGAGACTAATCAAAGTATAATAAATTTGAATTATTATATACGTATAATCTATCATGTTCGGAGATTATATCAAACGTCACTGTTATGCATTTTAACATATATATATATATATATATATATATATATATAATATAATATTAAACTTCTGAATCACTAATATTTAATAATACTCCAATAAGATGTTAAATCAGCTTTACGATATTTGTGCATGGATGATTTAAAAGATAATACTTACATACTGAAAATCCACATATTAGTGTACAGCAAAAAAAGTCGTAAAAAAAATATGATATGCAATTAATCTTAAAATCTTACAAAAAAAATATATATATCTAGTACTATTGTTATTAAAAAATATTACGTTAGTAGCTTTTATCTGATCAAGATCTAATTTTGAATATAGCGATAAACTGCGAAAGATCAAATATGACAAATTACTGCCTAATTGCAATAGCTTTTAGAAACAAATTGATTGACATATCCAGAAAACTTAGCTGCTACAGAATTAATGAATAATAAAACTTACCGTTACCGTGGATTGTCGTGGATACTTCGTTGACGCGACGTAGGAAGCCTTGACGGTAAGTACGACGGCGTTCATCAAGTTTTTGGCAGCCTGTATGAGAGAGGTTGCGCTATCTAGGCCGGAAACAATCAGCTCACCACTGATATTCTGCACATCCGCCTTCACTTTACTCGTGATATTCATCTGATGACAGTAGAGCGCTATGCGTTGCAAATATGCAAGGAGATCCTTCTTGGTAGAGCTCTCCGGGCACTGATCGGCGATCTGTCTGGTCAACTTGTCCAGTTTTGTGCCAGCTTCGGAGATCTTTTTCGCTGCGTTTATGACGTCCATCGTCGTCTTCAGGGGACCTCGACCACGAGTAAAATCCGTCATTTCCATCATGATCATACACATATGCTTGGCGAGAACGATGATGTCATTGCCAGTGTCGTCCCATTTTGCCACCTCTTTGTCGAACTTGAGCTTCTCGCTTTTAAAATACTCAACTTGCTGCAGGATCTTCTGCTTATCTTCCTCCGGCATCTTTCTCATCGCCTCGCGGGCAGTCGTGATGCCGCTGATCTCTGGATACTCGTCCACACCGTGTTCTCCAGTTTGAGCACTGGACTTGCTACGTGTTTCCAATGTGTAATGCTCGTCTAATTCCACGTCTTCAGGATCTAGATCTTCATCCGCCTGAAAAATGATAGCGAATTAGAAAACAAGAATCAATTACGAAAATTTTGATAAACATCGAGAATAAGATTTTCTTACCCTATTCATGAGTACAGCTCGCCTGATCTCGCGAACTCCGTCGTATACCAGTCTGGACGCGTCAATGAAGTCATTCTCATCCACTTCCTGTGCCGGATTACTGCGTAACGCGTTTACGGCCTCTTCCACTCGTTGCTCAAAGTTTGGCATCACTTGTTTCCTGAGAACCTTTACCGCCTCGAGAACTCGCTTGGTGTAAATGCATGGCTCGTAATTATCCATCTCGGCCTGCACGACGTTGCACACCCTGGCGGAACGGCCGAGGATCGCGCCCGCGTGTCTGTCCAGGGTATCGGCGTCACCAGGGCGCACTTGCAACGCCAGAACGCACTTGTTGACATCATCCAGAATATGATTCTCGGAAACCGCCAGGAAATCGTCGATCGTGGTTATGTCGTCCACGGCCTCCGTCAAGACGCGCATCTGATTCTCCCAAGCCTGGCGGAACACCTTCATGTTGTCCTTCGCGACGTCCGTGTTTCGCGCGGCCCACACACGCGCCGCGTTAATCACCTGTGGACACAGGTTCTCGATCTGCGCCGCAGCATAGCGAACCATCTTTACGCCATCCTCGTTGTTGGACATGCTGCATACCAAATTAGCCACCTGTTCAAAGTATATAGAAACAATTAATTTTCTTATTATATACACAAGAAAACATTTTTAAACATTTAATATGTGTACTCAGATGAACTTTTCAATATTTATATGAGAAATTCTCAAAATTCTTTTACCTCCACTAGTTTATTCGCATGCTCCGTGAAAATGAGAGCGTACTCCTCCACCTCCTTGACCCAACCTTTTTCTGCAGCTTCATACAGGGCTTGTAACGGGGCGCTGGTTTCCAGAAAACTATCCGATACATGGTCCACCACGGCTTTGCGCAATTGTCTGCGAAGATCGCGGGTCTTCCTGCACATGTGATCTATCGCTCTCTCCAAGCCCTCGGATTGTTCCTTAACACCCATCTGTCAACATATATTCGTCGATTAATTCCGGTCAAACTAGTTAAAGTACTACACTTGCATTTCAAATTTACAGCTGGAAATAATTGCTTAATGTTCAATTGTTGTTAGTTTAAACCCGATTCGTATAACAAACAAACGTGTATTACAGGAGAAGGATATGTAAACAAAACCATCAGAATAATGTTATTAATATATGTAGATAGGAATAAAATATTTTCTAAGATATTACTTAATTATATCATAATTTTTAGCAACATGACTGTAACAAGCGGTATATTTACAAGTTTTATATATATATTTATACACTACGAATCGTGTGCATAATTATATATAGGTACAGCTCCAATTTTCTACAGTTATGCTAATCTATCGCCTCATCCATTGCATTGTATATACTGCATTTAAATATTGTTATTTTACATAACTACAACGTGAGACATTAGTTATTTAATATTGGCATATAAAAGTGGAGAAAATTAAAGTAAATAATTAAGATGAATTGTAAGCACATAGCTAATAATGAGCTAATGATTAGTGCTGGTCATTAAATAATAAGTATGCATTGGTAGTGTGTGAGAGAGATCTAAGATAATGTGTGTATGCGCAACAAAACCCATAGAAGAGTAAAATTACTTCGCATATTTACCCGTCTCCCACCCCGAGCGCGTTGTAACTGGCCATCACCAACAAAAACAAATCAATAGAATGAATTATCGTTTTAATAAAAAGAATAAATCGCATGTCCTATATGCAGATAACAGTATACTGTACAGAATTTTATATAAAGTAGAACTAACTAATAACAAATAAAATTCTACAGCTTAAAGATAAAATGAGTAAAGTTGTTTCTCCAACTTTAAATTATTCTAACTAGAATAACTACTTACTATCACAACTTGGTATCACAAAGATACATAATAAACTATTATGGTTTAATCATATTTACTGAAAAAGGAACATTATGATTAATGCAACAATTAAATTACTTATACATAGATATTCAATACATTAGTCTAGCGGCTTACTACATTACTCCAAATTGAAGAAACAAAATCAAAATCTATGTAAGTTTAATTATATTCAAATCAAAGTCATATTTCACTTACACGTTTACTTCAAGTGTTTACAAAAAATTTTTTTTTCGTATTTTTTCATACAATGCCTTCGCTATTTTGTATCCGCGTGTACTTTTTCACATCACTAATCGCAATTCTACTTACGTTGTTCATGTATTCACTCAAGAGGTCCTGAAGCGCCTGTCTGACTGCGTTACATTCGGCGACGATGCGCTCTCTACGTTCGTCCCGAGTGCACGACGAGTCCGCCATCAATGCAGCACCGCTGATAATACTTTCCAATCTCTCCTCGAGGCTCGGTCGCGTACGAACCTCGTTGTAAGCGAGCGGTGACATCACCATTCTCTCGTCGAAGTCGTCCAACGCGGCGGCCAGTTCGCCGGGGCCGTCATAAGGATGTTGGCTCTCGGGCGGCGTTTTCCCTTGAGCAACATCGTTTATCGTGTTCACCGCTTCGCACACTTGCTTCAGTACATAATCGCGATTCGCCTTGGCCGCCGCCAGATCGGGATGCTGCACGTATACCTTCGACGCGGTGAGCAACATGGTGGAGTGCTTCTTCAGGACGGCCCGGGCGGCCGCCAAATCATCCCTAAGTTGAGGATCCTTCAGCTCGTGCTGACGCTTGGCCGCCTGGTGAATCAGTTCGGCGGCGTTTCTGCCGAATTCCTTGATATTTTGGATCAGTTCTCCCTGCGAAGAAGCGTTCTTCAGCTTCTTCAAATCGTCCTCCACAACGTACAAAGATTTCAAAAGCAGATGGACGTCAACCATGTCCGCTAAGATGAGCAAACGCGTCACCGCCGACAGCAAATTCCTTGCGGCGCGTACCATGTTACCTCGTTTCAGAGACGAACATGGATCCTCGGAAAATTCTCTGCGCAAGTAATTTCACACGTTACATTGGCGTACATTACACCATTACGTTAACATACTACATAATTCGTAAATGAATAAAATTATTGTACCTGGCAGCGATGCTCATTGCTGCACCCGTTTTCCTCACTTCCTCTACAGCGCTTAGCATTTCCGCTGTAATATCCGGATTTTCATAGGCAATCTTCTCGCCCTTCTCGATAAAATTGGTGGTCGCCTTTTCCACGGTTCCGACAAGCGCGCTTGCCCTCTTTGACTTTCCTTTCTTCTTCTTGCTAGGGCCTTTCGTGTTCACCAACGTGGTGACTTGGAGCACAAGCGGCTCCAGCGTCTTCTCCACGGACATGGTCCGTATCTCCAAGTTTTTCGGATCCCATTTCAGAGTAATCGGTCCAAAATGATCGGACATATTTATCGTATTAATGTTTATTCTACAAGCACAAAAAAAAAAAAAAAAAAAAAAAGATTTCTGATAAATATAATTTTCATATGATCAATTTTTATTAAATAAAATCTAGCAGGCAAATCTATATAAAGAAGGCTAAATGATTCGCACATGCACTCCTACGAGTCATTTTCTCTCTCGTTTTAATTTCATAGACTCAAAAAATTTTTAAATCCTCCTACATAATTATCTCAAATTTCAAAAATAGTGCATATAAATTTCAATTTTATTCTATAAACAAGTACAAACAAGGAATACGGTTAAAATGCAGTTGGATATTAATTGTAAAGTCAGCTATCATTTGAATCAGGAAAAGCAGGAGACTTTTTTTTTAACACAATGCTGCAACTTCCATAAGCACCTCAATATTTCCTTAGTCCTTTTTTTAGCATAAATCGATCCTTCTATAAATAAGGCTCGTCGAAATGCGAATTAATTAATAAACTTATATCACTCGAATTGTCCTGTCAAACGTGAATATATCGAAACGTGGACCACCGCTCTCTTGCAAGACTTGGCGTCTCCAGCCAACGGGCGTGCGATGGGAACTCGTGACGCTCCAGACGAAGACACGTTTGTTACTTGGCTCCCGTTAGATAGAAAGACGGTTACCTCGCCGTTACCTGCGCTAACAGGATTTCCCGAGAGGAGCACCACGGCCTCCAGCGCGCACGGACGCCAGCGAAAGGGGAAAGGTGATAAGAAAGAGAGGTAAACCCCGAGAGGTGGCCCCGGCCTACCTGCATGAAAAAGAGACCCTGTGAAGGAATGAACCGACCGCCGACCGTTTCACCAACGACGCTATCAACGTGACGACGAGGAAGACGCGCGCGCGTCAGATTGGCCGCATTAAACGGAATGTGCAACCGTAACGAAGAAGACGGGTCGACACGGTCGAACGAGCCTGACGAGCGCCGTGTATCACCCCCTTGGATGTATCACTCCGTTGGCATTCGCCTCTCGCCGCAATCTTGCCTGATCTCGCCTGCGCCCGCGCGACAGCGACTTCTTGACGTCATTTATTTCCGCTGGGGCTTGGTAGGATCGTGGGGGGGTTATAGAGAGCGCCGCGACCCGGTCTACGCCCGAAACCTCACGCCGCATTTCGATCGCGCGGCGCGACCGACGGAATCTCCCAATCGGAGGACCAGGGGTGCGTTCCAAAACTCTACTCTGTCAACTCTAAGGAACCTAGAGTAGTGGGGGAGAGAGTAAGCCAGAGTTAGTTACTCAAATTGAATGAATTTGGAACGCGAAAGAGTAAGAAAAACCGAACGATGGAAAAGATGGAACGAGCTATTTTATTAAATATTATTTCTTCCAATGAAATGCTATTAAAAACTGTTTTAATCTGTTTTAAAATCTAGATAGTAGTGAAAGTGACTTATTATAACTATATCGAATCGTAATTTCTGCTTACTTCTCGTGTCCATTATCTATAATGAATTATTTTCTTGAAGCGGTATTCCATTTTTGTTTGTAACAAGTACGTGCACATTCTTTATTAAATTTAGGGTCATTATTCAATATATTTTAGGTTATAACTTACGCTTACACGAAAACATACGTATACGTTACTCGTTCAGTTTACTCTTCTAACCCACCTCAGAAGCAGGGTTTATAGAGTTAACTCTGAGGGTACTTTACTCTTACTTTTGGAACGAATAGGCTCCGCCCATATAGTCAGTTACTTCGTGTTTTGGAACGGCGTAGAGTTAACTCCGCTACTCAGAGTAAAGTTTTGGAACGCAGCCCTGGAGGTCGATATTCCAAACGCGATACACCTGCATGCAGTTCTCACACTTCTCGGTTGCCAACATCAAGAAACAAAAATAAGCCAAACTGATATCGTTTTGGAATATACCCTAAATTTGTTTCATTCCGGATTGAAAAAAATCTCAGAGATTGACGTGCGCGCGCGGCGCGTTCTCGGTAGAAACTAGACCACTGGCGGGCTTACTGATCTCTAGCGATATTGGCAGTTGTGGCAGTTGGCACTCGTGGCTCGCGAGTACTCGTGGGCGTTTGCATGAGCCTCACTGTGTAACACGCTGTAACCTGGTTGAATCTGGGCTGGCTGTCGCGCTGAAGGCTGGATCTGGAGCTGCAAGTCGTCATCGAAACATGACTGCACATCCGTGCAGTTTATGTTGGCGCGATCGCTCCTACCTAGCCTTAGCCTCAGTCTCTGTCTCTGTCTCAGTCTCAGCCTCAGCCTCAGCCTCAGCTTCAGCCTCAGCCTCAGCCTCAGCCCTAGCTCCGGTCTTCTCGTTTGTGGCTGAGCGACGTAGACGCGGACGCGGACGCGCGTGACGTGCGTCGACGATTCCGATGCATCGTGCGAGGACGAGGTTGATTACGCGTGCGGTTATTCCCTGCGGACGACCATGTCGGGTAGCAGCGATTCCGAGGAATTTTTCGACGCAGAGGACGACTCGTTTCAGCGCGCGTCGCGGTAATTATCGAGCCATCAACTTTGCCGCGCGAGATCGGTCACGAGATCGCAATGACTTTAATGATCTAAATGGCAGTATACTCTTTACTGGCGTCAGTATTCTTATGTAGATGATTCATCGTATGTACTTTCGACCGCGTGGTGATTGCTCAAGGATGGATTGATATCGATTGACAAAGGACTCGTCAGCACGTGCATCATTTCATTTCATTTCATTTCATTTCATTTCATTTCAGCCTTTACTCCGTACTTTTTACGCGGAGATAACGAGCGATTTATTCCCATCGTAACTGTCGCGTGCAACTCGCAGCTGGCATCCTCCAAAAGCGAAACCGGCTCAAATCAAAGTTGACTACCTACTTATCAAGATATCTCCAAGTCACTAATATTGCGCAACTGTTTGTTATCCAATTAAATCTCTAACTTCATTTCCATGAATTTGTCGCCCCTCCCCCTTTTCCACCTCTCTCTGCTACGACTATGACAAAACTATACCATTTGCTACTTTGCTGCCGTATGTCAATATTAATACAGTACATTACAAGTGATTACGAAATGTTGTAACAAGACAATTTGCAATTAACCGTATTGAACTTTTGTGTCTCTTGTAGAAAAGCCAAACGCGATTCTATCGATGCCGAAAGTCATGCCGTAAAGACCCTACAAGTTTGCAAGCAGGAGGATGATTGTGTCTTTGTAAAACCTGCCGAGCCAAAATTGATTCGCGAATCAAAGAGTCTCGGGCAAAGTGAAGAAAAACTCGTGAGTATTTTGTAATTGCACTATTGCAGTAGTGTTTGTACGTATTGGGTCCAATATACCGCAGTGCATGCACCGTGAACTTTTTACAGAATGTGAGAACATCTTCCATACAATAATCTTGTATGGACTTGTATGACTGTTCACGTAAATACTTGCCTTTAGGCAGTAAAATAAAAAAAATATATATACATATACATATGTGTATGTTTTAGGATGAGGATGGTAGAGAATCCACTACAGACAAAATTGTAGGCAGGAGAAGATTTCGTGAGCTTCGACAACGCATGCAAACGGAAGATGACGATATTCCGATCAACAGTTCTCCTCCTGATAGTCAGACATCTTCCATCGAGGGTGTTTATCCTACTCCTTCAAAAACGACCCATCCGTTCAGAATTATAGAGCACGACACTCTTAGCTTACAAAGTATGACCTCTTTAGGGCGAGTGGGCCGAATTCTGGCGGGAGTCGTGGATAACGCTTCTGGCGTACTTGTATCTGGTATATCCCAGTGCCCTCCTCCTGCCGCGCTTACCCGCGAGGGTCAGATGTCCTCCGTTGCTAGTATTCCGAGCAAAGACGAGGACACAACTTCCGGTAAAGTGTCCCAGTCTTCCAGTGTCCTTACGTTGTCAGGGGATGTCCTGCAGGAATCCCCTGTTAACGGTAGATTCAATTATACTTCTCACTCGCAAAGTGACAAGACTGTTATGCTTCAAGAACCCGATGTCATCGCTAGTACAAAGAACAACGGAAAGTCAATGGAAGATGTTGCGATACCTGGTGTACCCGTTGCTCCACCGCGTCGTAAAAAGAAAACAAAGACAAGCACTCCGGGTGATCTCGCTGTAAGATTCATTATCCTTTTGTTTCAGCGCTGGTTAATAGTATCCAATCCGCACGCGCAGCTGTAACTTATTCCACGCACGTCATTTCAGCCTTCTACAGAGGCGCTTGTTCCCGCATCGCCGCTTCCAAGTCCAGCGAGTACTATAGAATCGATAACTAGAGAATTCGAGCACTCTCTCGACATCCGATCCGCGACGAAAGGTCAATACGTCGTTAAGCCGCAAGTAAATATTCCTCTCGTCCTTCTGTTTGCAAACAAATAATTTTCTTGCGTTTTGTTACTCATTAATAAAAACATTTACTTCTACGTCTCGCAACGTCAGTTTCTTTATCCAGCCAGATACACACGTACGCACGCATATACATATGTGTGTGTCTCTCTCTCTCTCTCTCTCTCTCTCTCTCTATATATATATATATATATATTTTTTTTTTTTCTGATAGGATGAGGATAAATTGAAAGCGGAAGGTCCCTCTACCGAGGAACTGGAAAGGGTAGAAAGGATGAAAGCAGAGCTGCTCAGTCGATCGAGTGAAAAGTCTAATAGTCCGTTAGGATCAGCATCGAGCAACAGTATCGGCCGTTATTCTCTAGGCCCGCACAAGCTTTCGGGAGTAAGTCCACAAGGTTCCAAAGAAAGGCGCAAGTCTGCCGGCGATCAAGATATGGTCAAGCAATTAAATATGTTCGTGAGGACCAGGACGGATTCTGGCAAACGTCTTACCGATATGGTTTGTCGATCGATTTCGCCTAACGGCATTTCATATTCCCATATTAATAAATGATGTTAATGAATTGATATTTTCAAGTGTCATCCGTTCTTGCAGGAAATTCTGGAACAAGTGCCTGTAACGAATTTAGATACGGGGGAGCAGGTGCCATTAAGCATAGCGGAAGATAAATTACCGCAATGTATCAATCCTTTGTCATTACATATTATGAGACTCACTAAATCCAAATACATAAGCAATTCTAGTCTGGAGAAGGAGAAGGAGAGCGACGAGGAGAGCGTCGATAGTAAAATGTCTAGTATACCCCCAGACGAAGATGTGTCCGTAGACAGAGTTCGTAAGCGGACGCAAAAGTTGAAACGATTTCTAGGATCGACCGTGAAAAAGACGATGGACAAAGCCAAATCCATCGCGCAAGAAGTGTCGCACGCGAGACATAAAGAAGATGTCATGGACATAGTGGACGAAGTCTATCCCGGCGAACAGCAGTACATAAAATTGAAGGCATCCAACAGCCACAAAGGTCCATACGAATTCAGTTGTCTGCAACATGTTCAAGATCTTAGCGGGGAACACGTAGGACCCGTTTGGTGTATGAAGTTCTCAGCTTGCGGCCGACTGTTGGCCACTGCGGGGCAAGATCGCGTTCTAAGGATCTGGGTGCTGCGAGACGCCTTTACGTATTTTCAGGACATGCGGACAAAGTATAACGCGGAGAAGGTCAGTCCTACTCCTTCGCAGGAATCTTTAGTCTCCCAGCAATCCATGGAAGATCCTAACGTCGTGGCTAGTGCCTTCAGCGAGATAGAGGGGACGAAAAGTCCGTTCATGCCAAAACCCTTTTGCACATACACCGGCCATACCTCGGACTTGCTCGACGTCTCGTGGTCTAAGAACTATTTCGTCTTATCCTCATCGATGGACAAAACTGTACGGCTTTGGCATATATCCCGCAAGGAATGCCTGTGCTGCTTTCAGCATATCGACTTTGTCACCGCCATAGTATTCCATCCACGGGACGATCGATACTTTCTCTCAGGATCGCTGGACGGCAAATTGCGCCTATGGAATATTCCAGATAAAAAGGTCGCGGTGTGGAACGAGGTGGACGGGCAGACAAAGTTGATTACCGCGGCCAACTTTTGTCAGAATGGGAAATTTGCGGTCGTGGGCTCGTACGATGGTCGTTGCATATTTTACAATACCGATCAATTGAAGTACCACACTCAGATACACGTTCGATCGACAAGGGGGAAAAATTCCACCGGTCGTAAGATCAGTGGAATCGAGCCTATGCCGGGGGAGGACAAGATACTGGTTACGTCCAACGACAGTCGCATTCGTCTGTACGATCTGAGAGATTTGAACCTGTCTTGCAAATACAAGGGATATGTTAATGTCAGTAGTCAAATTAAAGCGAGTTTCAGCCCAGACGGACAGTATATAGTTAGCGGTTCTGAAAATCAATGCATTTACATCTGGAAGACCCATCACGATTATTCCAAATTTTCTAGCGTTCGCAGGGACCGAAATGATTTCTGGGAGGGGATAAAGGCGCACAATGCCGTTGTAACGTGCGCCGTATTCGCACCTAATCCCGACAGTATTATCAAGCAAATCGAAGCGAGAGAACAATGGGAGAGCAAGGAGGAGCAGAAAGGCATGGACGGGAGCTCCAACATAGGTGTCGTTCCCGTTGATCCCGTCGTCGAGCAACGCACTAAAGGCTGCGGAGGCCACGTTCTCGTCAGCGCCGATTTCAATGGGTGCATAAAGGTTTTTTTAAACAAAACAAAACCGAAGCACAGTTCCCTACCGGCGTCTGCACTCGCGTAACGTTATCGATTATATACTGATATGTGTGGCGATGATTGGGCGACGATGTGGGGAAATGTTGTATATACGAATATATGTATAGTCTCGCGCTGTAACGGCGCTCTTTTGCCTCCTTTCGCCCACAGGCTTGTCTCTCAAACTCTCAAGAAAGAATTGCGTATAACCTTTTTCTTTGAACAATAATATTTTTATGCCAAGTACAAGTATCACCTCATGCGCGCGCGTGCGTGCGTATGTGTCTTTGTGTGTGTGTGTGTGTGTGTGTGTGTGTATATGTATGTATGTATGTATATATGTATGTATGTAAATAGTTTTAATGCCTAAACGATATACAAGTGTGTGTGTGTGTGTGTGTGTATTAATGACAAAGATTTTTTTTTCTTGAAATCGTGGTTAAACGTTCAAGTTTAAAAACAACTGATATCTCTGTCAATTCCAAATGTAATGTAAACGCTTTGATGCGGATATCACAATCTAAATCGAAAGCTTTGCATCATATGAAACAAATTTTGTGTACTTTTATATTTCGAATGTTTTTTCTTCGTCAACAATGGACGTCTACAAAGTTTTTTTTTTCCTTTGCTTTCTTTCTATCACAACTCGATAGTGCTGGTCCACTGTCGAGTTGGTTACTAAGAAGAAACAAAAAAGAGAAAGTTACTAATATTCCATAAGAGAGATTTATCAAAATTATGTCATAGGACAAGATAGAGAGATAAGCTATTAGAGTGAAGACATGTCAAATTTCGAATTGTTCTTACACTTGTATGTACGATAAAGACACAATGAAGACAAGAGCACCTTGGTGAAAACGAAGTATAAAAGGATGATGGCAAAATATCCTAGAATAGCTCCTTTCATTTGTTGTACGTCAAACTCGCAGATTTATAAGAGTCACTTCATTATTTATCGGTAGTAAAATAGGAATTGCTAATTTTACAAATCAGATTTTGTTAATTCTCAACGCTTTTTAAATTGCGTTCGTGTCGAACATAATAGTTGTAAGATAGCGTAACACATCGAAGACAATATAAAAGATGTTTTAAAACTAAAATATATATCATGATTACGGTTTTTCTTTTCTACGAACGTCCTATACATTTTAAAAAGTGTAAGTAAATAAAACGCCGTATCTTTATCGTGAAATTTTACAATAATGCATTACAGCAATTAAAGACGCGTTACAATTAGAATACAATTGTGCTATATACATACAACATGTGCGTGCGTTTCCACAATAAATCGTACATATATGTAGTTAATAGATATTTTATGTAGAAATTGTCATATGCTCATAATACTCGCTGATTTAGTGTAATAGGATACATTGGATTAATATCGATGCAAAACATGCATTTTCACATTCTGCCAATTGTCCGAACGGAAATTATTCATACATATATACATATACATACATAGGCGCGCGTGTGTGTAGATTGCGCGAAAGAGAGCGTGTGCGCGGCATTCTTTGTTTGAAATTATATACACGTCACATTTTTTTCCGTAATGCATAGCTATATGTAATTTGGAACCATTCATAGTCATTCACAACATGTCAGAATATTTGGCTCGTGGAGCAAATTCATAGTCACAACTGTAAAACGTACTGTAAGATTTATAGTAATGGGCAGGTATGTACAAGTTTTGCAGAAAGCGTAAAATATGTTTAAATTGTATCGCGATTACAATGTAAGTATGCAGGAAAGAATTGTAATTATTATTTTGTGTAAATGTAATTGTAAATATAACAATGCATCGAAATTTTTGATGATTTTTTTCAAGAGATTTTTTAAAATCCCGATGTCTTACCTTTGTTGAAACTTTATTACTTTTTTAAATGTATGATGGGTCGATAGGTGTATGAACAGGCATCAATTATATTTGTTTGTTGTTAAAACGTTGTTAACCCTGATAAGAATGTGGTGGAAATTGTCGAGAGGGCACGCGATATCCGAGTGGATGTCATTGGTCACATTTTCTTATTTTGCTCCGTTTCAGAGTTATTAGTTTAATTGCCTAATTAAATAAAATTATAATTTTCATTACAACGGTTTAATCGAGATAAGTTGAGACGTTTATGCAAGGGTTCGCAGTGCTCTACCGGACGCTGCAAGTCGTATTATTTCGACGCGTGTTGTTTAAACATGACAAAATTTTCAATTTTATATGCATAGCGGGTTGATAGTAAGATAGGTTGACGATTATTTAATTTGTTTATAAAATTGATATTAACTTTATCACAAGGACATAGTAGGTACAGTTGAAAGGATTTATTCCGATATATGACTGGATGCTACAGGCAGCGTCCTTCTATTATGTTCGTTTTAAAGTAAAATGCTCAATTAGTAATTATATAATTAAAATTTTAATTTTCGTAATAACGGTCCAAACAAAACAAATCAAAATGCATCTGCAAGGGCTTGCAATGCCCTGCAGGATGTTGTAAGGGGCATGTTTCTCTTAAATGTTTCATTTAAATGTTTTAAGGTTTAAATATAACATACATATATGACAGGTTGACTTGTTAGCAGGCGTCGATTACATTTATTTGTTTATAACATTGTTCTATCATGTTCTATCATGAAAACATGATGGTGGCTGTCGAAAAGGCAGAAGGTACTCGACAGGTTGCTGCAGGTAGCACGTTTCTATTATGCTTCGTTTAAATCAGGGTTGGGAACGATACTTTATAAAAGTAACGCGTCACAATTAGAAATTGTATTATAACACGAAATTCGAGAATTATTAACAAGAACATATTCTAAATGAAGAAACGCGCCGCGCGCGGCGTGTGTAACAAAGAAAAAAAAAGTGAAAAGTGAAATATGCCGACAGTTGTAATTTAATTTCTCAAAGATAATAAAATAATAAACAAACGATACTTAATAAAACAATTAAATTACGAAATAAAATAATTTTCATAAATGATTAAGTAAGTAGAAACTGTCGATGAAAATAACAACGCGTCTCACGTATCAAGGACTAATGTAAAAACTGTACGCAGACCGTATCGATTGAATCTTTCAGCGATTATCGAAAAATCGATCGTTTGATTCTCGGCGTAAAGGATAGCGCTCCGAAATTTAAACTATCAGATATTAAGAGCACTAAATCCTGGTCCAATTGTCGTTTCGAAATTGCTCGTCTTTTAGAATTTGGTATTCTGGCTCTTTTCGCGAAGCGATTCTCGGCGTAAGATATATTCATAAAAGATACAAAAGGTAAAAAGTACTAAGGATACAAATGGTAGAAAAATATAAATTTAAATATATAAAATTGTAAATATTACTTACTTTTTGATGCTTTAATACACTTTTCGGGGTTAATATACTTTTTTGCGGTTTAAGCTTTTAATAAAGTGACGTTTAACAATGACTAATAAAAGTGATGTTTGACAGCGATTAAAAGCGATTACTGTCACTTACTGTATATGAAGTAAAAGCAGCAAGAGTATCATTCAAATATTCAAAATTCGTTTTTGTTATAACAAATAAATTCATTGATGCTTCTGGCTGTCACAGTAATCACAACCAAACGAACTATTACAGTAACTGTCACACATCTCAACGTTAATAGCTACTCTCGCAATACGAGAGTATCTATGTCATATATTGTTCACGATTTTCTTTGTTACACTCGCATCCGGTTTATTTGTTTAAAATATGTTACTTATTAATAATTTTCGTATTTCGTTTTACAATACAATTTTATTTAAATTTAACATAATATTCTGTTAAAAATTAAGCAGAACGATTGATTTTTTGGCAATCGCTGAAAGATTCCGTCGATTCGATATACGTGCAATTTTTAAATTGGTCCTTGATACGTGAGACTCGCCGCTTTTTTCGTCGACAGTTTTTATTATCTAATAAATTATAAAAATTATTTTATTGTGAAATTCAATACTTTTATTATCATTGCGAATTTAAATTAAAACCGTTTCCATATTGTTTTCAAGATTTTTTTTGTTACACTCGCATCCGGTTTCTTTGTTTAAAATACGTTATTTATTAATAATCTTCGAATTTCGTGTTATAATATAATTTTATTGAAATTACACGTAATATTCTTTTAAAAATTAAGCAAAACGATTGATCTATCGGCAATCGCTGAAAGATTCCGTCGATTCGATATTTGTGTGCAGTTTCTACATTTGGCCTTGATACGTGAGCCTCGCTGTTCTTTTCGTCGAACGTTTCTATTATCTAATAATTTATAAAAATTATTTTATTGTGAAATTCAATTCTTTTATTATCATTGCGAATTTAAATTAAAACCGTTGTCATATTTTGTTCACAATTTTCTTTGTTACTCTCGCATCCGGTTTCTTTGTTTGAAATACGTTCTTTATTAATAATTCTTGAATTTCGTGTTATAATATAATTTTACTGAAATTACACGTAATATTCTTTTAAAAATTAAGCAAAACGATTGATTTGTCGGCAATCGTTGGAAGATTCCGTCGATTCGATATTTGCGTGCAGTTTTTACATTGGGCCTTGATACGTGAGACTCGCTGTTCTTTTCGTCGACAGTTTCTATTATCTAATAATTTATAATAATTATTTTATTGCGAAACTCAATTCTTTTATTATTATTGCGAATTTAAATTAAAACCATTTTCATATTGTTTTCAAGATTTTCTTTGTTACACTCGCATCCGGTTTCTTTCTTTAATATATGTTATTTATTAATAGTTCTTGAATTTCTTTTTATAATACAATTTTATTTAAATTTAGCATAATATATTTTTAAAAATTAAGCAGAACGATTGATTTCTAAGATATATAATAAAATTTGAGAGAAAATTATTATAAATATAATAATTATATTATTAATTCTTTCACCAGAGGATCCTAAAAGAGATAGTAATAAATGTCCTGCAATTATATTTGCAGTTAATCGAATAGCTAATGTAAATGGGCGAATAATGAGTCTAATAGATTCAATAATTACTATAAATGGTATAAGTACGAATGGAGTTCCTTGGGGAGTAAGATGTGAGAAAAAATCTGTTAAGAAATTATAAATTCTGAATATTATTATTCTTAATCAGAAGGTTAATGATAAAGATAAACAAAATCTTATATGACTTGATGATGTGAAAATATAAGGAAATAATCCTAAAAAATTATTAAAAAAATAAATAATAATATTCTAATGAATAAGATTAAATTAGAAAAAGAATAATTAATTAAGATTTTAAATTCTGTAAATAAATAGTTAATTATAAATTTTCATATAAAAATTGATCGTGATGGAATTGATCAAAATTGGTATAAAATAATAATTATAATTAATAATGTTCTTAATCAATTTAATGATAATAATGTTGATGTGGATGGATCAAAGATTGAGAATAAATTTATTATCATATTCATTTTCAATTATGTAAATTATGAATAGGTTTTATAAAAGTTAATGATAATTGAGGGATATTTAAAAAATATAAAAAGGAAATAGTTATTAGTAAACAAAAAATAAAAAAAATCATTATTATAAATCAAATTATAGGTATTATTTGTGGTATTAAAGAGTATTATTTGAATTAATAATAATTTTAAATTGACAATTTAATGTTATTGATTTAACTAAATCTTTATAATTTTCATTAAAAATAGAAATTTATCTATTATAATTTGATTTAAAAAATCAATACTTTTTATCAGTCATTTAATGATATTAATTAATTATTATTAATAAAAAATATTAATCAATTTTTGAAGTTTTTAAAATTTGTAGATTCAATTACAATAGGTATAAATCTATGATTGATTCCACAGATTTCTGAACATTGCCCAAAAAATATTCCTGGACGGTTTATTATAAGTATAGTTTGATTTAATCGTCCAGGAGTGGAGTCTATTTTAATTCCTAGAGAAGGTACTGTTCATGCGTGAATTACGTCTATTGAAGTTGTTAAAATTCGAATAGGATATTTAAATGGTAAAATACATCGATTATCTACATCAAGTAATCGGAATTCATTATTTATTAATTGATTAGTTGGAATTATAAAAGAGTCAAATTCAATATTTGAAAAATCTGAATATTCATATCTTCAGTATCATTGGTGTCCAATAGTTTTAATTGATAGTTTGTTATTATGAATTTCATCTGTAAGATATAAAATTTTTAATGAGGGAATTGCAATAAAAATGAGAATAAATATAGGAATAATAGTTCAAATTAATTCAATTGAATGTCCTTGAAGAAGAAAACGATTAATAAGAGTGTTATTTATTATTATAATTATAATAAAAAGAATTATTATTGTAATAAAAATTAAAATTACTATAGCAAAATCATGGAAAAAAATTATTATATCATAGGTTGGGGAATTAGAGTCTTGTAAGGTTAATAATCAAGTATTAATATTTAATAAAAGATTATAATCTTTATTGAAGGAGTTTAAATCCTTTGCACTTATTCTGCCATATTAAAAAATTGAAGGGATTTCATTATATCTATGATTTATAGGAGGATATGAATTTAATCATTCTATAGATGAGTTTAAAAAAAATATATTAATAATTTTTTGTTTTGAAGCTAAGGCTTCTCAAATAATAAATATTAGTAAGGCTAATCTGATAATTGAAAGAATTGATCCAATAGAGGAGATAATATTTCATGCTAAAAATGAATCTGGGTAATCTGAATATCGTCGTGGTATTCCTCTTAAACCTAAAAAATGTTATATTTACTCCAATAAATATTGATATAAATTGAATATTAAGATAATAGTTATTTAATCTAAATCCAGTAATTAAAGGAAATCAATGGATAAATCTTGTGATAATTGCAAATACTGCTCCTATTGATAATACATAATGAAAATGAGCTACTACATAATAAGTATCATGAAGAATAATATCAATTGATGAATTAGCTAGTATAATTCCAGTTAAACCTCCCAAAGTAAATAAAAATAAAAATCCTATAGTTCATCATAAGCATGGGTTATAATTAATTTTTATTCCGTGAAGAGTTGAAATTCATCTAAAAATTTTAATTCCTGTAGGAATAGCAATAATTATTGTAGCTGAGGTAAAATAAGCTCGTGTATCTACATCTATACCTACTGTAAATATATGATGAGCTCATACAATGAATTCTAAGAAACCAATAGCAATTATAGCATAAATTATCCCTAAAGAGCCAAATGTTTCTTTTTTACCTCTTTCATTTATAATAATGTGAGAAATTAATCCAAATCCAGGTAAAATTAAAATATATACTTCAGGGTGCCCAAAAAATCAAAATAAGTGTTGGTATAAAATTGGGTCTCCTCCTCCTGAAGGATCAAAGAATGAAGTGTTTAAGTTTCGATCTGTTAGAAGTATAGTAATAGCTCCAGCTAATACTGGTAATGATAATAATAACAAGACGGCTGTAATTAAAATAGATCATACTAATAATGGAATTTTATCTAAAGATAATTTTTTATGATGTATATTTAAAATAGTAGAGATAAAATTAATAGCTCCTAAAATAGATGATATACTCGCAATATGAAGGGAAAAAATTGATATATCTACTGAAGGTCCTCTATGGAAAATATTTGAGGCTAGTGGGGGATAAATAGTTCATCCAGTACCTACTCCTATATTAATAAATCTTCTAAGTAATAATAATATAATAGAAGGGGGTAATAATCAAAATCTTATATTATTTATTCGAGGATAGGCTATATCTGGAGTCCCTAATATTAAAGGAACTAAAAAATTTCCAAATCCTCCAATTATGAAAGGTATAACTATAAAAAAAATTATAATAAATGCATGTCTTGTGACTAAAGTATTATAAATTTGATCATTATTAATAATTGAATCACATGATCCTAGTTCTAATCGAATAATTATTCTTATTGAAGATCCGATTATTCCAGCTCAAATAGCGAATAAGAAATAGAGAATACCAATGTCTTTATGATTAGTTGAATATAGTCATTTATTCATAAATATTATGTCTGATTAAAGTAATAAATTGTAAATTTATTTAAGAAATTAAATTTCTAATATCATTTATTTATTTAATTTATATTATAGGTTATAAACTTATTAAATTGCAAATTTAAAGAAATTTATTAAATTAAATTAATATATATATATATATTATATAACATATTTATAAATCTTAATATATATATATATATATATATTAAGATTTATAAATATGTTTTATTTGTTAAACTTTGAAGGTTTAAAGTTTAATATAACTTAAAATCTTTTAAATAATAATGATAATTAATGATATATATAAATTAAATATAAATATTGTTATAATTTTATTTATGTATAATTTATTATAATTAAATTTAATAATTTTAGACTTTATATTATAAAAAAATATTGATTTTATTAGTATTAATGTATATAAATATAATATTATTAATGATCTAATAATTATTAATATTATAATAATATAAAGATTAGTATTTATTATAATAAAGAAAATTCTATATCATTTTATAATAAAGAGTGAGAAAGAAGGTATTCTAGCTATATTTAATATATATATATAATATTTATTATATTTAAGTTAGGGGTAGAAAAATAATTAATTGATTTGTATATTTTGTTCATATATATAATTACAAATATACATAATAAAATTATTGAATATATTATAAAATAATTTAATCAAATAATATTTTTTATATAAATTAAAAGTAGTATTCATCCTGATTGATTAATAGAAGAATAAGATAATATTTTAAAATTATTAGATTTTATTATTATTAAAGGAGGTACAAAAGCACATAATAAAAGAGTAGTATATAAAATGAATCTATTTAAATTAACTAATGATAAAAAATAAAATGGAATAATTATTTGGGTAGATAAGAGAAAAAATAAAGAGCTTCAAGGTATATAAATTGAAATTAAAGGAAATCAATAATGGAATGGTGGGAGCCTTAATTTTATTAAAATACCTATATTAATAAAAAATCTGGTAAATATTTGTGTATGATAATTTTTAAATCTCTTTCAATTTCTCGAAATTTCTTTCAATTTTTTCTATTTATTTTTATCTTAATTAATTTTCTTTTTAAATTATTTTTCATTTCTCGCAATTTTTCAATTAGAATATCCACAAATTTTTTTTTCAATTTCTTCTTTTTTCCTCTCAATTTCTTTCATTTTTTTTTTTAAATTTTGATATTTGATTCAGGGTTGGTTCGGGAATAACATTTCTTTTAAATCTTTTTCAATTTCTTGCAATTTCTACATTAGAATTTCTGCAAATTCTTTTTTCTTTTCTTTTAATGGCATTAGATTTCGTTAAATCTGGCTAAATCTAATTAAGTCTGATCGATTGAATCAGGGTTAGGTCTGGGATAGGTCTGGGATAGGTCTGGGATAGGTCTGGGATAGGTCTGGGATAGGTCTGGGATAGGTCTGGGATAGGTCTGGGATAGGTCTGGGATAGGTCTGGGATAGGTCTGGGATAGGTCTGGGATAGGTCTGGGATAGGTCTGGGATAGGTCTGGGATAGGTCTGGGATAGGTCTGGGATAGGTCTGGGGTAGGTCTGGGATAGGTCTGGGATGGGTCTGGGATAGGTCTGGGACAGGTCTGGGATAGGTCTGGGGATAGGTCTGGGATAGGTCTGGGATAGGTCTGGGATAGGTCTGGGATAGGTCTGGGATAGGTCTGGGATAGGTCTGGGATAGGTCTGGGATAGGTCTGGGATAGGTCTGGGATAGGTCTGGGATAGGTCTGGGATAGGTCTGGGATAGGTCTGGGATAGGTCTGGGATAGGTCTGGGTTAGGTCTGGTTAGGTTAGGTTAGGTTAGGTTAGGTTTCCGTTTCCAGCTATGGAAACGGAACTAGAGATGACGCCTTTCCTCCCTGTGTCTGGGGCGGATGTCCTTTTAAGGGCTGAAGCCTGGCATGGGGAGGGGGAGGCGTTCATCCAGGGCGAGAGGCCTTTCTGGCCTTGGAAAGTGTTGGACGCCCGTCCGGGCCGCTCGGAAATACTCCGAGGTCTGGGCCGGGCGGGTGGGACTGCCCAGAGCCGCCGGGTTCTGTCCCGGGCCGGAGTTTCTGGCAGTCGGGGTGGTCGGCCTGCAGTACGCGGTGATCCCCTCGCTTCCCCCAGATGGGGGGGAGGGGGTCCCGTCCCTGTATGGCCGTACCAGGAGTGACGCCCGTCCGGGCCGCTCGGACGTTTCCGAGGTCGGGGCCGGGCGGGCGGGGCAGTCGGAGCCGCCAGGACATTTTCCTAGGTCTGGGTTCGGCTGCCGAAGGTATGGCAGCTCAGTGTCTCGCGACCGTGTCCCGTTCCGAAGCGGGACACTGAGCAGGCGTTTTGCCTGATAGAGGGAGATGGAGTCCCCTCATCAGGCGCGCTGGTTGCCACGGCGGGTAAGGCGGTGGAGGGGGTGCGGCCTCCTTCGCCCCAACCGTCCGTGGGGCCCCCCGGGTGGCGCCACCCGACACGGTGCCCCCGCAGTCGGAGGCGGGGGACCCCCGAAAGCCGTGGGAGTCTGGGGCTTGCCCCGCCCGCGGTTAGTAGGGGGCTGGAGTCCAGTGCCCCGGATGTCCCTTTCCCGGGGCCAGTGACATATGCCGGCTCCCCGACGGAACTCGGGGACCCGCCCGGTTGATAGTCGGGCGGTGAGGGTATACCCTGGCGGCGAAGCCGTGTCGGGTCGTGGGATCAAACCAGAGATGAATGACCCAAAGACTGTAATGAAGAGGAGGCAGAACGACGACGTGGTGATAGTGGAGGATAATACCTCCAGGACCGGAGAAGGGAGCTCCGACATGAAGAAGGACAAGAAGCGGAAGGTGGTTGAGGAGCGCCGAAGTGTTGAGGACCTGTCCTCTCAACAGGAAGCGGGAAAAGGCCCCGTTACCGACTGGGAGGATATAGGTGAGGAGGAATTGCTGTACTTGGCAGAGACCAGGGAGAAGGCGTTCGAGGTTCTGGGAGGCAACGTAAGGAGAAGAGATATGAGGAGGCTGGGTGACTCCGATATGGTGGAAGTTGAGGAGAGCTTCTCGACATATGCAAGGGAGAACCTGGAGGAGCTTCAAATGTTTGCGGATAAACCAGAAATGAGGAAGTACAGTTGGAGTAAGGAGCTTCAGCGACATGTATCCCTGATGACCTTCCAACACGCGAGGCAGGTCTTACTCCTTGAGGAGTACAAGCGGAGGTCCCAATGGAGAAAGGCGAAAGCTGTGGAGTACAAGGGGAAGATGATAGACCTAGAGGAGGAGGTGGCACAACTTCGTGCAAGACTCGCGGAGATAGAGGAGAGGAACTCATGTCCCGTGGTTCAGAAGGATGTGCCGGTAGTCGAGAAAAGGGACGCGGCCACGGCAACGTCGCAGGAGGAGGAGGATATGGAGGTGGTGGAGGAGGAAACTTCTCCTGACCTCCCCGACGGTCTACTACGGACCATCGAGGAGGTCTTTGACAAGAGGATCGACAGCTTCCTCGCTAGGTTGGGCGGGGTTTTGCCTCTCCCCCTGGCCCGTGTGGGGCTGCTAAAGAGACAAGGAGGAATGGCGAGGCAACTAGGCCTCAGCCATCGCAAAAGGAGGGCGCTGCTCAGCCAGGCACCTGGGCTCAGGTGACTGGCAAGAAAAAAGGAAGGGAGAAGAGGCCTCCTCCGCAGGAAGGAGCCTCCTCTGACAAAGGACGGGCGGCGGAGGTGGGCGCACCTCCGGTTTCTCCGACTGAAGCGGGGGCCAGAAATAGAAGGAGAAAGAAGACGAGTGTCTGGCCCAGTTTGCCTAGGACGGAAGCAGTGTTGCTTACTCCCCCAATAGGGGCTCCAGAGGAGATGGGCGACCTATGCGCCAATGTGCTACACAAAGCACAGAGGGAGGTGTCTCTGGAGGGACTTGGTATCCCCCATCTGGAAATCAAGCGTTCCAGAACGGGGGGGTACCTTTTGGGTGTCCCTGGAGACAATTCAGGAGAAAAGGCGAATCGCCTTGCGGACATCTTGCTCCCCATCGCGGATCCCAGTGGGGTGAGAGTTACTCGCCCCAACAAGAGGGCGGACATCCGGCTTTTCAATCTGAATAGCTCGGCTTCCTCAGAGGAGGTTATCAGTGCGTTCACCACGGCTACTGGGTGTCGCAAAGAGGAGTGTAAATGGAGCCAAGTTCGGGTTACTCCTGCTGGAGTGGGCTCGATGTGGATCCAATGCCCCTTAGAGACGGCCCTTAAGGTCGCCAAGGAGGGCAGGATGAAAGTGGGCTGGGTCCTGGCATCTGTCGAGTTGTTGAAGGCCCGCCCACAGAGGTGCTTCAAGTGCCTGGAGGTTGGGCATTTGAGACCTCAGTGCACCTCAGAGGAGGACAGAGGTCAACGATGCTACCGTTGTGCTGCGACAGGCCATCGTGCAGCGAATTGCCGAGCAGAGGTCCCCAGATGTCCACTATGTGTGGACAAAGGGAGACCACAGGAGCATGCCCTAGGGGGACCGGGATGCATTAACGCACCCATCGGTTCCCCAGGGGTAACTAGGGTCTAGGTGCCCCTAGGATGGGACGGCGGAGGTATTGGTGTCACCTCCGCCCAGTTAGAACTATGATGGTTGCCCACTGGGCTACGGCGCGTGGGGTACTCCAGTGAAGTTATGCATAGGCGTTGCCCGGAGTACCCCATTTAATGCGCAAGGATTGGACACCCGGAGGGGTTTTAGTGCGGTAGAACCCGGGCCTTGCCTGGGTGGGGTGTGAGATTAGCTCTACCCCACCTGCCCGGGGAGTCCCACATAACCCGTCGCCGCGACTACACTGGCGACGGGTATCCATAAAGGATTTCCCCTCCGTTACCAAAAAAAAAAAAAAGGTTAGGTTAGGTTCCCTCTCGAGGGTACGCCACCTTGTCGTGGTGAGAGGGCTCACCCAAATTGGGTGCCAAGAGCGTACCGTCCCTCCTCTTTGGAGGGCCTCCGTTTCCAGCTATGGAAACGGAACTAGAGATGACGCCTTTCCTCCCTGTGTCTGGGGCGGATGTCCTTTTAAGGGCTGAAGCCTGGCATGGGGAGGGGGAGGCGTTCATCCAGGGCGAGAGGCTTTTCTGGCCTTGGAAAGTGTTGGACGCCCGTCCGGGCCGCTCGGAAGTATTCCGAGGTCTGGGCCGGGCGGGTGGGACTGCCCAGAGCCGCCGGGTTCGGTCCCGGGTCGGAGTTTCTGGCAGTCGGGGTGGTCGGCCTGCAGTACGCGGTGACCCCCTCGCTTCCCCCAGATGGGGGGGAGGGGGTCCCGTCCCTGTATGGCCGTACCGGGTATGACGCCCGTCCGGGCCGCTCGGACGTTTCCGAGGTCGGGGCCGGGCGGGTGGGGCAGTCGGAGCCGCTAGGACGTTTTCCTAGGTCGGGGTCCGGCTGCCGAAGTGGTTCTTTCTGAGGGCAGCCCCCTCACATATAAAAAAACATGATGAGTACAAAGATAGATGAAGTTTTACCATCTCAGGGAGATCGGACTCCCAGGGATCGGCGCAGCGGGGCTATTGTCCCAGACCCCGCTGTGTCGTCATCGAACGATGGGCCAACCGTGCCTTGCTCCGCAGGGGGCGCGGTGGAAGGAGCATCTGCGATGATGATGATGAAGAGGGAGACAAAGTCTACGGACGGGATCTCGGTTACTACCGGGAGAGAGGCTGCGAAGGCATACCGGCCTGGCCCTGCCTCGTCGAAGAGCCGTAGCAGATCGGTGAGCAGATCTAGGAGAGACTCAGCCGCCAGTACATCCTCTTGTAGGGAGACAGCAAAGGCGGTCATTGACGCGACCCGTAAGAATAACCGGGAGCTGGATCGGGAGGTAGCCAGACTGGCTATGATTGCGGCCAAGAACCGCCACGAGGACGACGTGGAGCACGTTTTTGGCGACGAGTGCGAACTCCCGGACGACGAGCCAGTGGGCGATGCGGACGGGAAAAAGGAAGACATCTCCTCGAGACCTTCGTCGGCGGTCTCAATGAGATCCACCAGGAGCTCAAAGAAGGGCTCCTCCTCGGTCGTGTTGCTGAGCGACGCGGACTCGCAGCCGGCGGACTCGCAGCCGTCGGACCTCGATGAAGACACGCGGTCCTCTGGCCAGGAGAAGAATCCGGTTATGAGAGACAGGGGAAGACCTCCAAAGGGATGCAAATACGAGGCTCTAAGGAAAGCCAAGAAGAGGATCGGGAAAATCATTGACGAGAGAATAACAAACAGGACGAACGGCCTTGAGGATCTATCCTCTATAGACTTTTATAGGGGAATGGGTCTAGACTTGAACGGCGAAGTCAATAACTTGAAATCGACGCCAACGGAGGAAATACACAAAGCAGTCCAGAAGGAGATGCAAGAAGTATTAATCGTGGCGAAGAAGAGCAAGAACTTGAAGGGTGGCTGCGTCAAAGCCCTCAAGTCTGCAGCTCTGACGGCCGCGGCATCGGTGGAAGTTCTGGTTACCCGGGCGGACAACCCGGACGACGAAGACGTCCCGAGACAACTAAAGTCCCTCAGGGATGAGCTGAAGAGGATGAGATCGGAGGCTGAAAAGGCCGAGAGAAAAATATCCGAGCTAACTGAGGAGATAACCAGGCTCCGTGAGGGGCCCAAAAACAGGCCGAAGAAGAGAGCCAATATGATCAGCAGCAGCTCCTCGGACTCCGACCTGGAGGACCTCCCCAGGGATCGGAGGAAAGGGAAGAGTGGTAAGAAGAGCAAGATTGGGCATGAGGAGATGGGGCAAGACCGCAACTCCGATGTGGTTGGAAACGCGATGGAGGTGGACCCTGATCCTCAAAAAGTGCAACCGGAGGATGTCCTCGACAAGTTTTATAACGACGAGGCTAGGAGGAAGCAGATCCTTCCCCCACCAGAGGAATGGCCAGCGGTGATTAGGCCCCCTATCCAGGGCAAGCCTAAGATCCTGGAGGACCGAGTGCTTCAGGACCACCGCGTCACAGTTAGCAAGGATACCAGGAAGGAAGTGTCCACCAACAGGAAGACACGGGACACAGCGATGAAAGGCCTGGCTCCCGAAAACGGCTCTAACCTTGAGCCGTCACAGGAAGATATATCCAGCTCAATCCTGAATAAGATTACCCCAATGCTGGAGAAATGGCTTCACCAAAGCCTCGAGGTACTTGGGGTCAAGGGAGTATCCACCAAAGGGAATAAGGGAGGAAAAGGGAATCAGGCTTCCCCCTCCCTCCCTCAGAAGAAGAACTCTGGGTCCAGCTCGACACAGGGCAGGAACCTAGAGATGACACAGTCTACAATGGGAGATGGTCAGCCCAAGAGGACGGTTACTGCGGTACCAGCCAACAAGGGGCAAGGTAAAACCCCCGGTGGTAAGGCGACGCAAACACAAAGAAAGAAGATCACTCCTCCGGTGTCCAAACTGGAGGCTCGAAAGGTCGACGCGAGAACCAACGATACCAAGGGAAGCAAAATCCCAATACCGGTGAGGAAGCCCCCGAAGACAGCAGCGGTTGTGCTCTCATGTCCACCGGACAGCTACGCGGCAGCGATGAAGAAAGCGGTCCAGCGAATCGAACTGGACAAGCTGGGTATTGCCCCGGTAAAACCCAAAAAGTCTGCAACGGGTGCCCTTATCCTCGAAATAAAGGAGGGTAAGGAAAAGGCGGCAAACCTCTGTGACAAAATGAGGGAGGTTCTGAAGGACACAGAGGGTGTGAAAGTCTCTTGCCCTAATAAGATGGCGGAGCTACGGGTCAAAGACCTGATTGATGACTCTAATCCTGAGGAAGTGAGGGACGCAATCGCCAAAGCCGGCGATTGTCATCCGGATGAGGTGAGGATAGGGAGCATCAAGGTATCTGCGAGCGGCCTGGGCACTTTGTGGGTGCAATGCCCTCTAAAGGCAGCTAATAAAATCGCAAAAGGAAGGACAGTCAACATTGGTTGGACTAAGGCGAGGGTGGAACTACTGGGCCCAAGAGCACTCCAATGCTATAGGTGCCTGGAGAAGGGGCACGTCCAGTCTCAATGCACGAGTCCCGTGGTGAGGAGCGGGCTGTGCTATAGGTGCGGCCAGAGTGGACACCAGGTGAGGTTTTGCATAAACAAGCCTCACTGCCTGGTGTGCCACCAAGCAGGAAGACCAGCTTCCCATAAAATGGGAAGCGACGCGTGCAAGGAGCCAATCAAACGCGGCAAAAGACGGGGAGCCGGACAGGCCTTGTCGGTGGCCGTTCCCCCTCCCCTGGTCACTCCTGACAGGATGGAGGTAGACCCGGTACGGCCCACAGTGTGCGGAGAGCCGTCCTCGGCCAGAGGATCGACTCCCGTCCCTGTACGGTCGACGGACGAGAAAGAGGATGCCATGGAAATGGAGGTGGACCAGTGCCCGCCACCTCCCCTCCCCAAGAGGACCCCAAGGAAGGAAAAAGGCGCGGAGGAGCCTGGCACACAGCCGTCGAGTTCACCCCTCACGCAGTGAGGCTTCTCCAGACGAACTCGAACCATGCTCGGCACGCGCAAAACTTGCTAGTGCAGAGCATGGACGAGATGGATGCGAGTCTGGCGATCGTTGCAGAGCCTTATAGGATTCCCACTGGCGATCCAAGATGGATCGGGGATCTGGATGGCTCGGTGGCGATTGTCACCAGACGATCCAGTGCCCCCATCCCCTGCACCAAAGTGGGGGAGGGCTCAGGCTACATCATAGCAAGATGGGGGAGACTTCTCATTGTTGGCGTGTACTTTCGGCCTCGGCTAAGAATCGCAGCAGTCGAGAGACTCCTGGAGGAGATCTCAAGGAAGACCAGGGCCTTCGGACAACTTCCGCTGATCATAGGGGGCGACTTTAACGCCCACTCGGTGGCATGGGGTATGCGGAGGTCCAACGCCAGAGGTAATCTGCTTGAGGACTGGGCTGCCACAGAGGGTCTGGTATGTCTCAACAGACCGGGGGACAGCACTTGTATACACCCAAGAGGAGAGTCTGTGGTGGACCTCACCTGGGTCTCACCCGCAGCCAATGGCCTGGTGGAGAACTGGCGCGTTTTGTCCGATACAGAGACAATGTCGGACCACACGTACATCGCTATGGAGATACGCCTGGACGATGTACAACCAGGTTGGAACCGCGTCAAACCGCCAAAGAGATGGTCGTTGAAAAAGCTCGATCAGGACAGGATGGAGGCAGCTTTGCTGGCCAGCACTTGGGGCGCTTCCGTAATGGGAGACATTCCGATCGAGGCCAGATGGCGGCAAATTAAGGGAATCTTGGTGCGCTCCTGCGATGTATCGATGCCCATTCAGAGGCCATCGTCACGCAGGGCGACATATTGGTGGTGCAGCGAACTGCAGGACCTAAGGAGCGAGGCTATACGAGCGAGGAGACTCTGGACTCGTGCCAAGCGTGCCAGACACTGCAGATCAGAGACTCCAGCGGAAAGGGAGAGGCGGCTAGAATACAAGGACGCCAAGAAGGCTCTCGGCATAGCTATTAGTAAGGCCAAGGCCAGGGCCTGGACAGAGTTGCTCTCCGAGCTGGATAAGAACCCATGGGGCCTCGCCTACAACATTGTGAGGAAGAAACTCCGTAAATGGACGCATCCCATAACGGAGCGCCTGGATCGGGACTTTCTCGACCGGGTTACGGACGCACTGTTTCCAGAGCCGGAGCAGGATGAAGAGGAGGAAGATACGGAGGCCCAAACAGCTGATGACGTCTCTTGGTCTGAGGACCTGAAGGTGACGGAGATAGAGCTCTTCATGGCGATCCGCAAGATGACAAGGAAGAAAGCGGCTCCAGGACCTGATGGTCTACACGGAAGGGTCGTCAGAATGGCCTTCGGAGTTATGGGGGACCATATTACAGAGATGTTGAATGGATGCCTCAGGGAGGGGCGCTTCGTCGGCGACTGGAAGACAGCTAACCTGGTCCTACTGCACAAGGAAGGAAAGCCAGAGAGTGAACCCTCCGCATATAGGCCCATCTGCCTACTAGATGAAATGGGTAAACTCCTGGAGCGAATTGTGGCGATGAGGATAAACGATCATCTCTCCTCGGCGGGACCGGACCTGCATATTTTGCAGTTCGGTTTCCGTCCGGGATCCTCTACGAACGACGCGATTTTGTATGTAAAACGATTCGTGAGGAATGAAATTGGGGAGGGCAGGATGGTGTTGGCGGTATCTTTGGATATCACCAACGCTTTCAATTCCCTGCCCTGGTGCCACATCAGGACTGCTCTGAGGAGGCACGAAGTCCCGAGCTACTTGAGGCGCATCCTGGGGGACTACCTCAGCGAGAGGCGTCTCTGTTTCCGGGATCGTGAGGGTGACCCAGTATGGAGGAGTGTGCGCAGGGGGGTTCCGCAGGGATCAGTCCTTGGTCCCCTTCTGTGGAACTTGGGTTTCAACCAGGTGCTGGCGGAGGTGGCCCTCCCCCCTGGAGCGGTTACCATATGTTACGCGGATGACACGCTGGTTCTTGCGTCCGGCGCGGACTGGAGCGAGGCGAGGGCCCGCATGGATCTCGCGCTGGCAGGCGTGGTAGGGAGGATCCACTCTCTGGGCCTTAGGGTGGCACCACAAAAGTCGGAGGCTGTCTGCTTCCGCGGAGGACGTAGGCGTGGGGCTCCCCCTGACGCGGTCGTCGACGTCGGGGGAGTGCAGGTTAGGGTGGGTCCGCAGATTAAATATCTGGGGCTCACCATAGATGAAAAGTGGAGCTTCGTGGGTCACTTTACGGCCCTTGCACCCAGGCTGGCGGCAGTCACGGGGCAGTGCTCCCAGCTCCTGCCGAACCTGGGTGGGCCAGGTGGGAAGGCTCGGCGACTCTTTGCCACCGTGGTGCACTCGGTGGCACTGTACGGTGCACCGGTGTGGTCGGGTGAGGCGGCGCAGTCGCGAAAAATCCGGGCCATATTGTGCCGGGCACAGAGAACTATGGCGGTACGGGCGATCCGCGGATATCGCACGGTATCGCATGCCGCGGCGACTCTGTTGGCGGGATTCCCCCCGGTACACCTGGTAGCGAGGATGCACGCCCAGGTGTATCATGGTGTCCGGAGGGCGCGCCTGGAGGGCGGGGCGAACTATGATACGTTCCGCGATGGAGTTAGGATTAGGAGGGAGGCCAGGGACCGCCTCATGGAAGAATGGCGAGAGTGGCTCACCGGCCGGGACCTGGGTGGCCTGAGAGTGAGGGAGGCCCTGGGTGGCAGGTTGGAGGAGTGGACGAGCAGGGGTTGGGGGTTCTTGACGTACAGGCTGTCGCAGATCATAACTGGACATGGCTGCTTCGGGCAGTACCTGTGTCGGATCGGGGGAGACCCCACCCCTGCCTGTCTCTTCTGCGGTGCCGAGTGTGACGACGCTCAGCACACGTTGGCGGAGTGCGCCGCTTGGGACGGGGAGAGGCTAGTCCTGAAAGGGGTACTAGGGGAGGATCTCTCACTGGCAACAGTGTTTGGAAAGATCCTCGAAAAGGAAGAGGCGTGGACCGCGATTGCTAACTTTAGCGAAGCGGTAATCCGTGCCAAAGAGTCTGCTGAACGGGAAAGGAGAGGTGAGGGTCCTAGACCCAGACCTGGCCAGCAGAATGGCGGTGGAGGTGGCGGGAGAATCCCGCGAAGACCGAGGTCTGCAAGAGGGAGAGGTCGGGTAAGAACAGCTGTGGGCCGGCACCGGTGCACGAGAGCTGGGGAAGAGGACCTCCCCCTCGACGGGGGCGAAGAGTTCCGCGGCAGGTTCGCGGCTAGAAGAATGGTGGGAGGAGATGGATGACGCTAGCGGGGAGGATTATGCCTCCCCAAGTGTCAAAGGTGACATCGGCCCTCCAGGGCTAGGAAGGAGAGTCAGTCGACAGGACTGACTCTGACCTCTTATGAGCCACCTCCCCGACATGGTGAGGTGAGGATTAGTCTGGCTAGGACGAGGGGGGGGGACATATGAGGGATGGCGGGGGTCCAATAGCTCGCGGAAGCGTGAGGACCACCCGTCTCTTCCCTGTCCTCCCCCCCTCCCCTCCTGGCTGCTGGGAGATGCCTTTTAAGTATCACCCGAGGATAGGCTGGACGGAGGAACTGGTGTCACCTCCGTCCAGTTAGAAACATGATGGTTGCCCACTTGGGCTACGGCGCGTGGGGTACTCCAGTGAAGTTATGCAGAGGCGTTGCCCGGAGTACCCCATTTAATGCGCAAGGATTGGACACCCGGAGGGGTTTTAGTGCGGTAGACCCCGGGCCTTGCCAGGGTGGGGTGTGAGATTAGCTCTACCCCACCTGCCCGGGGAGTCCCACATAACCCGTCGCCGCGACTACACTGGCGGCGGGTATCCATAAAGGATTTCCCCTCCGTTACCAAAAAAAAAAAAAAAAAGGTTAGGTTAGGTTCCCTCTCGAGGGTTTCCCCAGGGGCCGCTGGAGCGGTGGGAGCAATCCTGCCGAGCCAGCGGTACGGGATTTGGCGATCCCGGGGTCCCGAGCCACTCAGGGGCTGCGGTACGGGCGGGCAGTTGATGCCCTCCCGTTCTCGCGGACGGGGACATGGCCACCCCGAGTTCCCCGAGCCAGCCGTTGAGCCTGTAGGGCGCGTGGCCTCTCCCCCGGTGATGGAGAGGTCGCAAAAGCGTGGTCCCGATCCAGGTCTTCGGCATAGGCGACTGTGGCCGCCTTAAAAGCCACCTGCACCCGGGGAGCGGACACCCCGAGAACAAACCGGCCGGGGGGCGCCCAACCTCTGCGGAGGTAGCCGTGGAGGCTGGGGACGGGCGTGGCCCTAGGTGCTTGGAAGGCCCTGGTGGTAGGGCGGAGATTGCTCCATGGAGCGGTCCCCTGGGCGTCCGCGCAGGACGCCCAATCTGCGAGGGCTTCGCTTCGGCGAAGGTGACGCCCGCCCGGGCCGCTCGGACGTATTCCGAGGTCGGGGCCGGGCGGGTGGGACCGTGTGGGGCCGCCGGGACTTTTTCCCGGGGCGGGGCCCAGCGGTTGGAGGGGTGGTCCGGCCTGCAGTGCGCGGTGGCCCCCTCCCCTTTTGGGAGGGGACCCCGTCCCTGTATGGCCGGTACTTACCTGTTGGGGAAGGTCGGCGGGTCGCGTCGGTCGTCGTGGGGTCGCTCGGGGGACGGGAGTTCGTCGGGCGTGCCGCGGGGGTCTCGCGATCGGTCGTGGGTGTGCGGGCCGATCCCGCGCGCCGGCTGCTTCTCGGGTCGGGCGAGTCGTCGGTGCGTGCGCCCTGGACCCTTTCCTCGACGCTGCCCCCATGGGCTGTCGATTGGCTGTGACTCGTCACACCAATCGACACCGGCTCGACTGGTGCGAGCTGGGGCGGTGGTCGAGCTGACAGGGTCTCCCGCCCATTCCTGCTCCTCGGAGGGGAATGGGACTGGGAGTCTCGCACTTCGGGGCGTTTCAGTTGCCGCCGTACTCGCTTCGTCCCGGTGGGCGGGCGGGGCGCGGGGTGGGCTCGCGGGGAGCGCGTGTTTTTCGCGTGAACGAGACGGGCGCGATAACCCGGCTCGTGGTATGTGTAATGTGTCGTGGGGGGAGTGGGGGGTCCCTCGGGGCTCCCCTTTCTCACCCCGTGCCGTTTTTTGTGTGGGCGGCGCCCGCTCGGGCCACTCGGACGTATTCCGAGGTTGGGGCCGGGTGGGTGCTGCAGCGCCTGTGGTATGTGTGGAAGCGTGCATGCGTGCGCGCGCGAGCGTGAACGCGTGTGCGCTGAATGAGTGGAGGCGGCCGGAGCCGCCGGGACGTATTCCCGGGCCTGGGTCCGGCCGCCGTGTGTGTGTGTTGGATGAGTAACTCGGCGTCCGGCGACCGCGCCCCGTTCCGAAGCCGGACGTCGAGTAGGTGGTGCCTGCTTGGGGGAACCTGGTTCGTCCAAGCAGGCGTGCTGGTCGCCATGGCGGGTAAGGCGGTGGAGGGGGGCGTGGCCTCCGCCGCCCCAACTGTCCATGGGGCCCCCCGTGTGGCGACACCCGGCACGGTACCCCTGCTGTCGGAGGCAGGGGTCCCCTGAAAGCCGCGGGAGTCCGGGGCTTGACCCCTATCCCGCGGGGAGTAAGGGGCTGGAACCCAGTGCCCCGGATGTTTTTTCCCGGGGCCCGAGGTATATGCTGCCTCCCTGGGGGAACTCAGGGCGCGTCCGGCTGCTTCGGCCGGGCGTGGGGGTATACCCTGGGCAGCGCAGCCGTGCCGGGCAGTGGGATCTTTTCTTGAAATGACGGACAACACAAACAAAGACGTAACGAGGACGGGGGCGGACGAGGACGACACGGCGGCGGGAAGGGACGGAGTTCCTATGTTTCGAAGACCGGGTCCTCAACGTGCCAGGAGAGGAGGGAGAGATGGGTCGAGGGACAGGACGAGACAGTCGTCCGCGGACTCATCCCGCACCCCCCAGGAGTCGGGAGGCGGCGATGGGGGTGACGAAGAGGTAGAGATGGTGACGGTGATAACGTCCGGCGAGGAGGGGTCCGGAAGTGAGGACTACTTTAGGCCTTCCCCGGGGAAACCGCCGAAAGGTGGTTCTGCCGGGCGCCTGGAGACCAGGGGTAGGAACCCCAAGGACCCACTGGAGAGGGCCAGGAAGGTGGAGCTGAAGAGGCAGCGGGCCATAGCGAGGAAGAAGGAAGCCGAGGAGCAGAAGATAGAGGAGATGGCTCTCCTAGCGACAGAGGCGGGAGACTCCATCAGGGGTGGCGGGCTGTGGGAGACACTAGCAAAGCCGCCCTCGTTACCTGCTACTCCTACCCCGCCGGCGCAGAACCTCCCAGTGCTGGGGGAGGTCAGGGAGAGCATGTGCGATAAGGAGACAACCGCTATAGTAGAGGTGATGTCCAAGCAGGCAGACGTTGTGGACAGGGTGGCGTATGCTTCCCAGCATCTCTCTGGGCAGTTCAAACGGGACCTGAGAGTGGCGGCTATAGCGTGTAGGGCGGGAGCGACGATCCTAGCCAGCAGGGGAAGTGATTCTGTTTCTCCCGTGGTGGCGGAAAGAGGAGAGGAGGCCCTGCGCCTCAAAGTAGTAAGGCTGGAGAAGGAGCTCCGGGTAAGAGATCGGAGGATAGAGGTGCTGACGCGGGAACGCGAGGAGCTCCTTGGACGGGAGCGTCGGGCGGCCGCGGGGGATTCCCCCAGGGTCTACCAAGCGGCCGTCCCTCGTTCGTCGCCAGCGAGGGAGCAGCAGCAGCAGCAGCAGCGGGACAGAGGAGCAGGCGGGGCGCCTGCCTCTCCGGGATGGCTGCCTCCGTCAAAGGCGGAGTTCGAGACGTACCTGGAGAGGACGGTGATGGTCCAGCTCGCGAAGTTCCTAGGGGAATGGATAGAGAAGGAGTGGGAGCCC